>JAOBSW010001065.1:0-147122 GCA_026214975.1 Gentiana macrophylla | reverse complement strand
GTTGGTGTAAGACACCATTTTCTTCACAAGATTCAATAATTACACTGCTCAGAATTTAGTTCCTTTATCGATCTTATCTTTACAATCTGAAACTCCTTTCTCGATTCAAGTCTCTTGAGAAGTTCTCATGAGCTTTTGCTTGGTTTCACTTTTCTTGGTTAGAAAGATTACCCAAGTATATCTTGAAAATCATCTACTACCACCAATGTATATTTCTTTCCACTCGATACTAATTGGTGTAATAGGTCCAAATAAATCCATGTGTAGCAATTCTAGATGTATGGTTGTTGAATGCCGAGATTTGGTCTTGAAACTTGCTTTCGCTTGTTTTCCTTGTTGACATGCATCACATAAGTCGTCCTTCTTATATGATATCTCCGGTAGTCCAATGACTAGTCGCTTTTAACAAGTGTGTTGATGTCATCAAAATTGAGATGACTCGTTTCTGGGCCATAACCAACTCGATTTCGATTTGGTATGCACAAGCAAACAAGTTTCAAAGAACGGCAGCTTGTCCAATCTACCACATACATGTTTTCCTTTCTTCTTCCGGGGACAACTTGAAAAGCCGATTCACGATGACAACGCAGAAATCTTTATCAAAAGTAACTTTGTATCCCATATCACATAATTGACTTGTGCTTAGTAGATTGTAGTGTAGTCCTTCTACATAAGATACGTTTTTGATTGTAAGTCCATTTCTAATTAAGGTGCCAAAACCTCTGGTGTAACCAGGTTTATCTTTACTTCCAAAATTGACTTTTGGTCCATCCTTTGTAATAAAATTATCGAGACAGCCTTTGCTCTTTGTCATGTGTCTAAAGCAACCACCGCCACAAAGACCATATATCCCGCAATGAAAATTAGAAGTTTTTAGGTACCCAACTCGCCTTTGGGTCCATAGGGTCGCTTGTCAAGACAACTCTAGAATATATCCTTTGGGATTCTTCGGATATTGTTGCACTTGTTTTCATATATGTAAGCCACACTCCCATAGTGTCTATGTTTGGACTGTGGTCTTATTTATATGATTTCATATCTTCTCTCGATCGAAATTTGTTTCCATGTTGATTTCTCATTATTAAAGCTAGAGTGATAACCATCATTCCTTCAGATCGAGGTCCTGATTGACCTTTGTATCAAAACTTATGCCGAGAATCGATTAGTCCTCTCACGAGTTTTGACCTAAAACTTGTGATAAGTTTTCGGTCCGGAATGATTGTTATTATCGCTTTATTAACAAATTCAAGAAAATTCCAATCATCATCGCCGATATAGTCTTCCTTTCCCCTAAATGTGTGAATCTTTGAATGATTGACATTCTTGGATTTACTTTGATTGTTATTTTTCCGTTCCTCGACTTCATTGGTTTTTCTCGATCTGCAGCTTGATTTGCCGCTTGTTTTCCATTGATACAATCGATCTACCATTTGGTTTACCTTTGTCGGTAGATGCAATTGTCTTCTTAGAAAACCGATTTATCCTCGTGTGATAATCGGCTTTATCGTTCAAAGAATTTTCTCGCCAGGAAGTTGCTCACCACAAACTTAATACCGCTTTTGGTACTAGTCCAAAGCAGCTTTGCTAGTTCCATTCTTTGAAGATAGTTGTGTATCAAATCCTAAACCGCTTTTGTCTCCATATGGTTTTCCGATTTGAATCCAAAGAATTGAACTTGATTGAGCAAACGATTCGGCTTATTGTCATTGTCGAATCTTGCCTTTATCGCTTTTAGTCAGGCTTCAACATCTTTAGTTCAGACTTCAATCTTTCAACTTCAAGAATTAGACTTTCTTTCTCGCCTTTGATTGATTCATAACCAAATTGTATGGTTACTTAGTGATTCATCAACTCACAAGAGTTTCTTCTAATTCTAGATTTTTGGATTGAGTCAAGAAATGAAGAACATGCATTTATTATGGAAATCTAAGTCAAGAGTATTTAGAGTTTGATTCACATACCTCATTTGTATCTTCCATGTGAGCCATCAAAGTCGTGTCATCCGATAATTTTTCAGCATCACCTTCCATAATCTGATTTAGTGCTTTTCTACCAACTCTTCTTGGTGGTGTCTTCTTGATCGGGCCTCGACATTCACTTTATAATGTCCTGGTTTTTGCAATTGAAACAGAGGTATTCATCGCTCTTTTCTTTTCTCAGAGTCCTTTGATGAACTTTTGAGTGACTGGGTGTCCACTTTTCATTCTTCGACTCTGCTCATCATTAGAGCCATTTGTTCTTCCATTTCATCCAATTCATGAAGATTGTTAGATGAGCTTTCTTGAATCTCATTTGATTCTGCTGCAAGTGCTGTGGTCTTTGGTTCTTCCAGAGCTTTGATTATTGCAGCTGTGGTTGTGAAATCTTCACTGAATTCATAAGCTTTCGATCTCGAAAAGATCTTGAATGAGTCTTCTACATCAAGTCTCTTGGATTCTTCCATAGCGCTGACCTTCATCTTCCAAAGACATTGGTAATGCCTTTAAGATTCTTGTGTTGATGACTTTCTTTGAGTATTCAATCTTGAGTAGATCTAGTTCATCCATGATAGCACTCAATCTTGTCTCCATTTGGTCAATGGTTTCTCCATATTTCATCTTGAAATTCTCAAATTTTTCTTTTGCAACGGAAATTTTATTTTCCTTGATTGAATCTGTGCCTTCACAAACTAATCAAGTTTGTCCCACATTTCTTTAGCAAAGAGTGCATTCTTTCACCTTCAAGTACATGTTGTCACAAGAGTTCTCGAGGATAAAGTCCATGGCAACATTGTTAAGATTGTTTCGCTTATGCGATCATCACTAGTCCATTCAGATTTAGGTTTTGCAACTCGAACTTGTTCTCCACCAACAGTTTGCATATGAGTGATTTGAATTGGTCCATCAGTGAGTACATCCATCATTTCATCATGAGTAGCTACTAGAAATTCCTGCATACGACGTTTATATTCGTCAAACCTGTCCATGTTGCACATAAGCATTTGTCTTGCATATGTATTGTTATCCATTGTGAGTGTGTGAAGACTGACAGTAGGATAACTGGAAAACCGAGCTTTCAAATGAGAACAACTAGAGGAGATAAAGAGCAAATGATATCATGTTAAAGAAACACTGCTCCGATACCAATTGTTGGTCCCTTGGAAAGGCTAACACAAGTTTAGAGGGGGGGGGTGAATAAACTTGTCCCTAAAACTGGATTTAAAACAAATTATGATTCAGTTAAAAACTTGTGTGGAGTTAAGCTGACAAAGCTGAGATTAAGTCAAACTGACCTAAGCTGAAACTGAGTCAACCGGCAGCGGATATGTTTTTAGCCTTCTTCTTGATCTTGTTATTCTCATCATGAAAATCGAGTGTTGTGAATCGACTTTCATTGAATGTCGGGCCAGATCGTGAGGTGTATAACAATCAAGTATCACAATGTCGTAAGTAAATGCCGAATAAATAAATAAGTGCGTAAAGTAAATAAGATGAGAATTATAGAGGTTCCGTGTGGTGTAATCCTCAGACGCCCTCTCTTCCTCTGTGGTGCGGAGGAAAATTCCACAAGAACTTCTTGAGGTGAATCTGCAAAAAGTCCTAAACAATAGTCCTTGGCTAATCTTTAGCTTCACTATCTAAACAATTTGTAGAACAGGTAGAATTGTCGCTCTTCAAATGCTTGAACCACTGGTCCTAGAGAGGTAGGATTGCTTCTTCACCACCTACCACCACAAACACAATCTACCCAATCGCTTGTCACAATCGCCCTTGGCGAAACCTTCCCGGTTTGCTTCACAGTCTAAAGCCTTTGATGTAGAATCAAAGTTGGGCTGAGAATCAATAAGTTGATTCTTGTTTGTGGTTCTTCAAAGTGTTTAATCCTTGATAAATTCTTGTAGCTTGAACACTTGAAGATATACTAGATGTGATCTGGTTATAGTTCAGAGATGATAACAATTCGATAGACTGATGCACAAAATTGCTTGTTAATTCTTGTATATGCTCTGTTCTATATATTTTTGTTGTTGGTGCAACGTCTTCTATTTATAGTGTCAAGTCCAACGTTCAACTGGCATCAAATTGAATTGTATCAACGTCTATTTTGCAACGGCTATATTTTCTCGACCGCTCATTGGTAATCAGAATCTCATCCAATGAAATTGCTTTCTTTATAACGCTCGATCGCACGATCGCTTTGTTGGATGGTCGACTCATAAAACTCGTGTTTCCTTATCGCTTTATATCGAGTTTTTCTTTTGTCGGGCTTCGATCGACTTGGAGCATTAATCGAGATTTTACTCTTCTTCAAATATCGCAGATTCTCCGCTTTCATCGATTATTATTGACTAAATCAGAGTACACCATGATTCATTATCATCTAAGAGTTCATTGTCCTTATGATTCTTAGGTCTTCATACAAGATCTATAAAGTCGCACCAGTCACCACAATCTTGCCTGAAGTCTAACTTTACAGTCTCGACTTATAATCTTCATAATTGAGTTTGAACCCTCAGTTCTTCATTCTTCAATAACTGAGTCTGTGTCCCTCAGTTCTTCAATCTTATAGATAAGCCAACCGAGTCTGAAACTCTCAAAGAAACTTACTTTCTTCGGCCCATGTAGTTTGTATTCTCGAGTCGCTTTGCTTGTCTTGATGATTTCTAGTTTTTAAATGATTTCCGCCAGCTTTACGACACACTAACAATTACAAAGGCTTGTCGATGTAACCTATACAAATATCAGACTCTAGTAAAACTTGTACATTCAGTTCTAGACATCTTTTAGCTTTCCACTATAACAGCTGGCTTCAGCACTTCATCAATGGGGTTAAGATAATATTTTAACAAATAAGATGAATTATCATCAAAACATAAATTTTATTTCCAACAAGATTCATATGCGTTAGGTACTGAAACAGGTGATCCTAGGGATCCTTTGTTCTATCGTAAGGCTCAAGATTTGGTACTTTGAACCTGGTAGGACGAGGATAGCTATCCACCTGCTAAGAGAAATGGGATTCAAGGTCCAGTTGCACAGCTCTTTCTCCTGCTATGATGTCCAATTCGGCTCTGGCCGCATCCATCGCTTGAGGGACGATCAGCTGTTTCCTCATATTTGAAGAGGAAGAATGATCGTCCTTCTTAGCTTATTTATGCTTGAGAGGAGGAAGTGGTGTTTCTTCCTAAGACACATTGTTAGGGTCATCCTCCTATAAATCCTGCTCCTACGAGTTCTCTTCCTGTATATCTTCCTCCTACATACCTTGTCCTTGCAAATATTCGCCTAAACGGTACTCTTACTCCATATCTTCATCTTCCTCATCATCTTCTGCTAAGGCAGCACCAAAGATGGCTTGCTTGGTTGCATCATACAACCACAAGCTGGTCCACTAGTTCCTGGTGGGTAGCATAAAAATGATCTCTTCCTATTGTAGATTTTGGTTATTGGCATCAGACTGTGTCGCATTATTCGCATGGGTTCCGTTTCCTGCCTGTTGTCGAGTGGTTAATATGTTGATTCCGGAGCTTCTAGCAGGATTGTCAGTGGGAGACCCTCCCTCTAGCACCAATTGACGATGCTGGAAATCGTCAGGTATTAATTCTGGAGTTCTCTATCCTATTGACAATCTGCACAAGCTTCATGAACAATAAAATGATAAATAAAAAAAGGGTGTTTTGTTGGGGGTTTAGACTACACTTGAGAAACTGCATCTCAAGCTGTTAGGAAATCAACTTGTTTAACACATCGAAATTTAAAATTTGATTTCTGATCCCATGATCGACTTTGTTTAATACAATAAACATGTTAAGTAGTTGACGGTGATTACCTTGCTTGATCTAATAGATAGACGCTTTGGCCGTCAATGGAGAGTAGTAGTGCACACGAGCTGTCCACCTGACCAGCCTTCATCGATATCCACACGAGAACCTCACCGGAATCCTCCTTGGACTGCTACTAGAAAATGCGGTTGCTAGGCCGGCATTTTCTCTCTCTAAAGCCTCTCTAAGAATCTCTCAGTTTTTCACAAGAATTATGAACTCTTGGAATTGTGATGTACAAAAGAGCTAGCCAACCCCTTTCTTTTATAGGAGAAAGTGGCACCCCATTGTCCCCAATCTGATTGGGAGAAGCTTCCTAGTAGATTGATGAGAAAGAAACATTTTACTAGTAAAATAAAGATTAATTTAATATCTTACATTAAATAAATCCAAGATATTGTCAATATCTAATATTGAATATCTTTATCATATTACCATAAATCTATTTTTCAAAAATCTATTAATATCCAAAATTAATATATGATAATATCATTAATTAAATTGTACAATCCAAGTGTATCTTATACACTCAAATGTGGCACCCCAAATACCATTAAATATGCATCCATAATATTCTTTAATTAATCAAGATAATTAATATCTTGTATTTAACTTATTCATAATAAATAAATACCATCATATTAATTTAAATGCTATAACACTTTATAGTCGAGATAAAGTTTCCTTATTTGGTTATCACTATAACCGTATTTTAATCCGGCTAGATGTTCTTATGTGTGTGACCGATTAGGCTTCTAAATCATAATATGACATAAAGTGCAAATTATGAAAATGCCCTTCATACCTAACGATCACGGAATAGCGTCTAGCAACACACCGTGACCCTCAATCATCGAAAGAGTCAAAAGCAATGACTACTACCTTTCATGTGAAACAGTTACCGTGTAAATAGAATCCTATCATTGTAATAATATATATACGATCGTATCTCGAGTGTCAATACATCTACTCCTAATAATAGGATACATGATTTCTGGATTAACAAACATGTATCCTATGCATGCTTTAGTTTCACACCTGAGCACTACCGCATGATCACCCCATGGCTAAGGGAAACCTCAATAGTGTCAAAGCATGACAATCCTCACTGTGATGCCATGAAGAGTCTGGTCTTAGGATAATTACACAACTGCCACATACTGTGACACTTAATGTAAATGGGCCAGTCTAACTTACGCATTCTCTAATACATGTCCACGTACAGTCAAGTGTCTCTACACTTAGATAGATGAAAATCTCCCTATCTTCAATAAGATAGAAGATATCCAATTTGTGCTTGTTGGAAATAAAATTTATGTTTTGATGACGATTCATCAGTTATTCAGTTATTATTTTAAACCCAATTGATGAAGTGTCATAACTAGCTGTTATAGTGCAAAGCAAAAAGATGTCTAGATATTAATGTATAGGATTTAATAGAGTCTGATATTTGTATAAGTACATCAAACAAGCACTGTAATAGTTCTAGGGTCAGAACTGAGAAAACGATTAACTAACTAATGAGACTATGAAAACTGTGTTCACAACTGAAGATTGAGAAACTGACTCATAGCATACATATGGAAACTGAAGAAGGTAAGTTCACTGAGGGACACAAACTCGGTTGACTTATCTAGAAGTTGAAGAGCTGAAGGACACAGACTCAGTTATTGAAGAATGAAGAACTATGGATTCAAACTCACTTTAAGAAGATTAAAGCCGAGACTGGAAAGTCAGAATTTAGGCAAGATTGAGACGACCTAAACTGACAATGTTATCTTGGATGACTTATATGTTATGGTGTACTCTGATTAAATCAGTTATAATCAAATGAAGAAAAGAGTGCTGAGCTTTTGAAGAAAAGTAAAAACTTAGTTAATTCTCTTAAAAAGCTAAAAACTGAATAGTTCACAGAGAATCAGGATCAAGCTAAAGTTATAAAAAAATGATGAAGAATCTGACAGTTGCAAAGAAAACAATTTTATTGGATACACAGAAATGTCAGAAAGGACACTAACATTCAACTGAATAAGCAAGACCACAAATGGCTACAAGGATTCAAATTCAAACATTCAAATCATTTAAACGTTGGAAATACCCCCACAAATAGGTCACTTGTACCTCAAGAAAAAGTGCAGAGTTCATAAGAAAAAGATAACAAGAAATATTTTAGAATTGGGGAAAGTTATTCAAAAAGAACTCATGTTGTATGCTTTATTGCAAGATCAAGAAATCTTCAAAGTGTTCTCTAACATCCAAAGAAACATCAAGATCAAACACCTGAAGAAAAACAGAGCTTGAGCATATTATATATACCAAGAAGAAAAAGCTCAAAATCACAAGTTGAATCATAGTTATTTATTCAAGTCTCAACTTTGATTTTATGAAAAGTTTTAGGCTGTGAAACACCAAGAAGGTGTGAAGGACAGTTGAGCAGCAGTCAGAAAGACTGTGTTTGTGATGATCTGGTGAAGAGGCAATACAACCCTTTTATGACCGGTGGTGGTGTAAGCGGTTGCAGAGCAGCAATTCTACATGTTCTATAGTTTCTAGATAGTGAAGCTAGGGATTAGCCAAGGACTATTAGTTTAGGGCTCTTTGTAACCGATCTACCTCAAAGAGTTCTAGTGAAATTTTCCTCTGCATCACAGGGGAAGAGAGGACTGACATGATTACACCACCTAGAACCTCTATAAATTATGTCTTATTTACATACTTTACGCATTTACTTATTATATTATAGTTTATATCACATTAGATCACACTCAGCATACATAAGAAACTGAGTCAGCACAGCACTGCATCTTATTCTACAAACTGATAACACAAGTTTCACAAAGACTTTAATAATCTACTGCCGGTTAACTCAGTTATGCATAAGTCAGTCTTGACTTATACTCAGCTAAGTTAGCTCAACTCCACACAATTTTAAAACTGAACTAATCAGACTTAAAATCCAGTTTTTGGTGACAAGTTTATTCACCCCCCGTAAACTTGTGTCAGCCTTTCCACGGGACCAACAATTGGTATCAGAGCAAATCTTCTACTCTGAAGAGATCTCCGATTGAGCTTTATCGGTTTGAAGTAACCGGTAATCAGTTATTCCGATACCAACAATTGGTAACAGAGTAGTGCTTCAGTTCTGAAGAGACCCATAACTAAATCTCTTTATCAGTTTGTTTGCTTCAAGACTGGTCTTCAGTTATTCAAATAATTTTCAATGTTTTTCAAAACTGCATCATGAATACACAACATCACTTTAAAAATTTAATTAATTACTCATTTTCAAGATTTGAAGAATACAAAAGCAAATTGCAGGCTCTTGTTGCTGACACCCAAGAAATGTTAATCGAAAAATTCGTTGAAAATCCAATGGATACCATTAGCAATGGGAACTCTGAAATCTTACCATTAAGTCTTGCTGCATAAGATTATATCGAAAGTGATGAAGAAAATATTCTTTTTAGAGTTCAACTGGCAAAGGACAATGCCATATCAAGTAAAGGAAAACAGATAATGCAAGATAAAGAAGTTGAATCTGAAAACTTAACGATCAAACATCATGAGTAAAATGCTTCACATCACACACACACGCCATGAACAATCATTGAAATACATATTCCAATGAAACCCTAGACATACTCATAAATGAATTATAGGCAATTCAAAGAAATAATGAGAATATCAAAATGGAAAAAGAGTTGTTGAAAGCTGAAGTTCTTAGATTGAATGTTGAAATAAACTTTATCCAGACTAACAATAGAACTCAAGGTGAAAACTCAACTGATGAAGTAACGGAAGTAATAAATATCATGGAATCATCAATTGATCTATTTCCTACTGTTCAGTTCAAACTAGGAAAACCATTTGGAGACAGAACGGGTTTAGGGTTTGATATTCAATGTAATTCTATGTTCGCACTCAATTCATTGAACTAAGTTTGTAGTCGCACAAAGTCGAGAACTCGTAAAACTAATAAAATTGTTAGAACGATAAAAGAAACCAAAGACAACCTCGATAAAAATCGACAAAATCAGAAAATTAGTTTGTGGCAATCCGCAAAGTGATGATTCTACAAAAACTCGTATATCGAAAAAGGCGAATCGATCGTAAATCACCAAAAATAACATTCAAGTCATATTCAGCAAAGAATGACAATCATTCATGGAATAATAGATTCAGGGGGAAAAGAGATTCTTTCCTACAGATGAAGACTTGAATGGACCCATGATCACTCGGGCCTCAAAAAATTTCATGAAAAAGACAATCGAGTCAAAACAAAGAAAATTTTGTGAAAACTGAGTTTACTAAGTCAAAAGGTCAAGATTGATATGTGAAATCAGTTTGGAGAAAATTGAAAGATGACAAAAAAGAGATTAATCTTGAGAAAAGAAAGTCATCCTTAAGAATTAATCTAAAAGCTAATCAGATAGGACCCAAAAAGATATGGGTACCAAAACGTCCTTAATTTATTTTGCAGATGAAAACTGACTACCAAAGAAATAGGGAAACCAACAACAGAGATTTAAAAAACTAATACTCAGTCAATTAAAGATAGATCACGATGTGGATAAGATCAAAGCTGAAACCTTACAGTTGTAGAACCAACACATCAATTGCATTTACAGATACAAGCTACACTTGGCAGAAAAGCCGTAAGCTACGGTGATCTCAATCGTCCATCTTCTCCACTCACCACCACTCTCGTATCTCAACGCTTGATATGATTTTTGACAAGAGGTTTTGAATCCCACTCATATTTTCTAATTACCAAATCTACCACTTATAAATACCAATGTATTACCTTTAGCAAAATCTTTACATTCAGTTTCGTTCATCCCCCAATTTAAAAGAATTGTTTCAATCTTCAAATTCTCTCAAAATTCACTCAAACAATCAGAAATCATGACTTTTACCAGGGTTGAAGCCGGATTGATCATTTCGCTTGATCAATTTCTTGAAAAATACAATAACTCAGACCTTGCTAAGAAAATCGTGAAGAAAATCAAAGGTCTTGAAGGAGTGTTCAACATTGCACTAGAAAGTATTTTCCTGGAAAACATCAGAGATTTTTATGAGTTTGAAAGAACATGCATAGAAGATGAATGGGTCTACACCTACACAACCAAGGTAAATGAGAAGGAAATTAAGGTTATTGAGAACCTTATAGTAGATATCTTCGGTTTTGAAAAGTCTGGATACTCTTCTGCTATCAAGTTAAGAAAAGATCAAAGAGTGAAATTGTGGAAGGACATTGCAATTAAAGGAGATTCTAATGTCTCGTTGTTAGGTTCAACAGGTTTCCTCAAACCTGAATTCAATTATTTGACCAAGATGCTAGCAAATTGCGTAATTGGAAACGCAAGCAATTTTAGCAATGTTTCTAACACCAAGTGAGATTTGTTGTATGTTATCTGGTTTGAAGAAAACTTCAATTGGAAGAGGTACATTTTGGACCAATTAGCAGCACAAGCATCTGATGTACCAAAGAATAAAACTGACGTAAAAACAGGAGATTCTATCATAAGAAGACACTTGCGGTAATGGCACAAAGAATTATAGACCATTCGGAATTGCAAAGAGCGGATCAACTGCAATTGTTGAAGGTAAAATTGTAGCAAAGGATGAGAAGATCAAATCTGGAAAGAGGAAAACTGTAGGTTCTGAAGCTGAACCTAAAAAGAAAAGGAAAAGGTTGTCTAAGAGTATCACAACAGAGGAAGCATTGGAAGATCTTGAGAAACTAAAAGAGAGAAAAAAACAGGATGATTTGGAGAAAGCCAAAGCTGTTGTAGCAACTGGGAAAAGCAAGGAACCATCACCAGCAAAATCTATGACTTCAGAAACTGAAGGGCAATAAGAGAGACAAAGAGATGAAGCTGAAGCTCCTACCAAGTCTCATTCTTGGTTGCACCTGTTCAAAAGACAGTTGAAGAAATTCAAGCAATCACTCCATCACTACCGGAAGCAGACACTCAGGGGGAAAAAACCCTCAGAACTTAAGTTGATGATGAGGAAACTGATAATGACGAGGAACTGATTAGACCTGGAGTAATCGTAATGCTCAACTTGATATCCTTATCAAGATCTACACTACAAAAGTCAGCCTCTAGAGTTGAGCATGATGAATCAATCAAAGAGCTGGAAGCTGCTCAATCTGAAGGGAAAGAAGCTGCTGAGATTGAATCTACCCCACAACAAGTTATCACCCTTAATGAAGAAAAAAATCAAAAGGAAGTTGATGATGTTGAAGAAGTAAAGGAACCGGTTTCTAAACTGGAAATCGAATCATGTGACCTTCAGGCAGCTGAATCAAAAGAGAACCCTAAACAAGTTACTAAAGCTGAACTAGTAAATGAAAAAAGAACTGTTGCTGAAAAGAATCTGAGGATTGAGCAAGTCACTATAGTTCCTACTGAATCATCTATCATCCCAGTTGTTGCTAAGGAGAAATCCTGCAAAACTGAAGCTGGGAAAGTTGAAGAATAAGTTGAGACTCTAGCTGAATCTAATATGGAGATTCCTAGAGAAACTGAAGAGATTATAACCCAGCTTGATCCTTCTATTTATATTGGGAAACTGATTGAAGCTGACTGCAGAAAACTTGATGAATATCAACATTGGAAGTCCAGTTCAATCGATACTGAACGAATCCAACTAGTAGTGATTGAATGCACAGAGCAATGGGTCTTTGATTTATTCAATATCACACATCTATCTCAATTATTCAGTTCTGAAGAATTTTTTAGTAATGGATATTCTCTGTTTGGTAATAGTTACTGGAAGAAGTTTGTTGAAGGAGGAGGTTCTAAGTCAAAGAAAGATGATAATGATGATGATGATGATTCTCAGGGAGATCCCGATCTACAAAAAGGGATTCTTCCTCTCTTCGAGCAAAAGAAACAGGAAAAAATATTGCTGAAGAAAAATCCAAAGAAGAATGTTCTGAAGGAAGTAGTGATTCACACTCTAAAACCTAGTCTGAATCAGGAAAAGATGAAGATGAAGAAGGCTATCAATCATCAACTGACAGAGAAGTTCTTGAGATAGAAAAAGCTGAAGCTGATCAACCACGAGAAGAAACTAATGATGAGTTTGATGTGAAACTGCCACCAGTAAGGGAAACGTATCCTTCTACCCTAGAAAAAATAATAAGGGAGTCTGAAGAGAGAAAGAAGTTTGAAGAGTACAAGGAGAAACTGAAAGGAATTATCTCTCCGCTGACAAAAGAAAAGAGAGAAGCTGAGAAAGCATCTGAGTCTGAGGAAGCCAAAACAGAAAAGAAAGCTGAATCTGGAAAGGATGTGCCTACACAAGCTGAGTTCATCAAGTACAATTGCAATGAGCTTGTGAGATTACAAAATGAAGACATGGGTATCGTTGGAAACGTGTTACAATAATGGAAGAAAACAAGAATGAACGGTCTAACATGCAAAAAACCTTGGATAGTGTGAAGAAGGATTGTCATGACACATTTATCGAAATCAGAAAGACATCCATTGAACGGAGGCTAGGAAAACTGAAACTCAAGAGAGATTGGTAGGCATGGTCACCAATGTACATGACAGGATGCTGCTACTGGAAAATGCCATGAAAGACTCAGTGGTTGCACAAACCATATTGGTATCAAATCAACAGCACTTGAACTCTTATATGATGAGTCTGATTCAGAAAGATGATGTCAATAAAAGGGAAAGTGAATCCATCTTACAAGTCAATGCAGCTGAAATGCACGGAGTTCTGGAAAGCATAGATGAGAAAATGGTCGAATTGAAGAAAGCCAGAGGAGATATGAATGATGAATAAATGGAGCTGATTGCGAAATTTTCTGAACAAACTGAAAAGAGACTTGGCCTAGATACAAATCTTTACAACATTTTTGAGGAGTTACCTATGAAGGAAGGTGAATCAAGAGAACAAGCCTTCGAAGCTTACAAATTATGAAGAAAGTTCTTGTTCACTACTGGAATAAATTGAACAAATGGGAGAGAAATGGTACTCTGTAAAAAGCTTAGAATAAAGTTGTAGGAGCTGAATCTGAATTTATTGAAGATCTACTAAAAACTGCTACAAGTGAGAAGTTGAAGAAAACTGGGTTCTTATTTGTAATCCTGTTCATGAACAAGTTTTTCGGAAAGCACAATATGGCCAATTCATGGAATGTCTGGGCCAATATACATGGAATTGAGAACAGTTTAACAAGCCAGGCCATGAAAGTAATTGATGAACTGAATGATTAGAAAAATTGAAGAAACAGATCAAGAAAAAGGAAAGGAAGCTGAGACTTAGTTTATTTTCACATATTGTTGTATTTTAATACTATGTACCTTGTAACTCAGTATCATCAATAAAAACCCAGTTTCTCCGTTCTTTGTGTTTATTGTATTATTCTTATCTTTTTGCATTGCTTTTAATGAGGGTATTAACATCATCAAAAAGGGGAAAATTGTTGGAAATAAAATTTATGTTTCGATGAGGATTCATCAGTTATTCAGTTACTATTTTAAAACCCATTGATGAAGTGCCATAACTAGCTGTTATAGTGCAAAGAAAAATGATGTCTATATATTAATGTATAGGATTTAATAGAGTTTGATATTTGTATAAGTAAATCAGACAAGCACTGTAATAGTTCAAAGATCAGAACTGAGAAAACGGGTAACTAACTGATGAGACTATGAAAACTGAGTTCACAATAGATGATCGAGAAACTGGCTCATAGCACACCTATGGAACTGAAGAAGGTAAGTTCGCTGAAGGACACAGACTCGGTGGACTTATCTAGAAGCTGAAGAGCTGAGGGACACAGACTCAGTTATTGAAGAATGAAGAACTAAGGATTCAAACTCGCTTTATGAAGATTAAAGTCGAGACAGTAAATTCAGAATTTAGGCAAGATTGTGATGACCTAAACTGTCTCTATAGATCTTGTATGAAGACCTAAGATAAATAAGAACAATTTTATCTTGGATGACTTATATGTTATGGTGTACTCTAATTATATCAATTATAATCAGATGAAGAAAAGAGTATTGAGCTTTTGAAGAAAAGTAAAACTCGCTAATGCTCTTAAAAAGCCGGAAACTGAATAGTTCATAGAGAATCAGTTTCAAGCTGAAGTTATAAAAACTGAAGAAGAATTTGACCGTTGCAAACAAAACAATTTTATTGGATACACAGGAATGTCAGAAAGGACACTAACATTCAACAGAATAAGCAGGACGACCAATGGCTACAAAGATTCAAATTCGAACGTTGCAAATACCCCTATAAATAGGTCACTTCTACCACAAGAAGAAATGCGGTGTTCATAAGAAAAAGATATCAAGAAAGATTTTAGAAAGGGGGAAAGTTATTAAAAAAGAACTCCTACTATATGCTTTATTGCAAGATCAAGAAACCTTCAAAGTGTTCTCTAAAATTCAAAGAAACATCAAGATCAAACATTTGAAGAAGAACAGAGCTTGAGCATATTATATATACCAAGAAGAAAAAGCTTAGAATCACAAGTTGAATCATAGTTATTGATTCAAGTCTAAACTTTGATTTTATCAAAGGTTTTAGGCAATGAAACACCAAGAAGGTGTGAAGGAAAGTTGAGCAGCAGTCAGGAAGACTGTGTTTGTGATGAGCTGGTGCAGAGGCAGTACAACCTTTCAAGGACCAGTGGTGCAAGCAGTTGCAGAGCAGCAATTCTACATGTTCTATAGTTTCTTAGGTAGTGAAGCTAGGGATTAGCCAAGGACTATCAGTTTAGGACCTTTTGTAACTGATCTACCTCAAAGAGTTCTAGTGGAATTTTCCTCCGCATCACAGGGGAAGAGAGGACTGACAGGATTACACCACCTGGAACCTCTATGAATTATGTCTTATTTACTTACTTTACGCATTTACTCATTATATTATAGTTTTTATCACATTTGATCACACTCAACAAACATAAGAAACTGAGTCAGCACAACACTGCATCTTATTCTACAAACTGATAACTCAAGTTTCACAAAGGCTTTAATAATCCGATGCCAGTTAACTCAGTTAAGCATAAGTCAGTCTTGACTTATACTCAGCTAAGTTAGCTCAACTCCACACAAGTTTAAAACTGAACTAATCAGACTTAAAATCCAATTTTTGGTGACAAGTTTATTCACCCCCCTCTAAACTTGTGTCAACCTTTCCACGGGACAAACAATGCTAGTCTACTTATACCATGAAGGTCCTATTTGACTGTACATATAGGCATTTAGGCATCGAACTTGTTACAGTGAATAGATATCTCATCCACTATAATAATTATCATGGTTTCTTTATCACCGTTTGACACTAAAGACGTTACTATATGTATATATTCAATAACATGAAGATAAACAAGATATATAATAACAAAAAGTGTTTTCATTAATCATAATAAAAGCATTACATGAACTAAATAGATCAGATATGACCGCCCCGGTCGGATCTGTCCCCAACTCCGATTGGGTTTATGACATTTCAACACAAGGTGTGTGCATGATCAAATGTGTGTATTGGAATCAATTCTTCAGTATTTCCTTAGGGATTGGTTATATAGAGGGGCTTTTGCCCTCTTTTGTATGTAGCGTGTCCAAGTTAGACTCTAATTTCGTGTTCCCTAAGGAAGAGAAAATGATGATTTGATCTCCTTGATTTTAGGAGATAATTATGGACATATTTGAATGTCACGATCAGAGTAATTATGGCTTGGGATTCTTTTTGTATTTATCTGATTTAGTGTACATGCGGGGACTTTTGTCCGAGATGGACTTAGGCCGATATGTGAGGTCGGACACGGGTAGGCTGATCCTATGTTTCGGATGACCTATAGAGGTCGAGGGAGAGTAGCCGAGACTGCATAGCTCGGATCCGGGGGGTCCTTCCCCTCAGGATGGAATTTCTCTATCTTTATTGATTGTTCGATCACTATAGGGATGACACGTGGCGAGGTGCTGATCTGACCTCCGTTAGTGCATGTTTCCTTTTTCTTGTCTTTATTGTTGGTCATAGACCACTCTATATGTTCTTAGCCCTATGTGTAGTAGTTATATTAAGAGTTGTCATGATTTCTCAATGGGATTGACCCTTGTTTGTTCTCCAATAATGATGGTCCTCATCCTCTTGCTAGTACAAACAGCTTACAAGTGATCAATTTTGTTTTACTTTTTCCATTCGTTAATACCTTTAAGAAAATTCATTCCTTGTCTAAAAATATAAGGTCGACCCCCACCTACTACTCCTCAAAACCGCCTCATCCACACCATCCACTCATGCTTTGTACCTATTACTACAACAGAGACTATTATTTAATTAAGCTAAACACAACCACAATTTCCAAGTCAAAACAAAAAGGGTGGTCGTTGACCAACATTTATTGAAAAGCCATTAACAAAACTATTCATAACTAATCTCTCATTAACTTATAATTATATGTGATCTATAGTATATGCATAATTAAGCTACCGGTGCAAACCCCTAATGTTACCAAACTTACGGAGGTCTATGTACAGCTAACCTACCTTTAGTTGTATTAGAATCACATGCAATAAGATCTAGGGATAGCCAGCTCAAGGTCAAGAACATCCGTAAGCATTCATCCCTATGACTAGCACATTCATAGAGATCGATAAACCTTGTAATAACTAGCACTTCACTAATAGTTCTTCATTGTAATTTATGAAAACATGCAACTAGTTGATCTTTCTAATAACATGTCTATTAAAACTGAATATCAGACTTAGCTGACACCGAACCACAGAATTAGGGTTTACTAGGTATCTCGACACATCAGTAAAGACCGCGGACTCTTCGAGAGAACGCAACCTATAATTATGTGTTTTCATATTATATAATCAATTAATCAAGATTAAGGTTCGTTTAATTAATTCAGTGTTGTGTAATTGCAAGCATAGTCTTGATCTATCACAAGAAAAATATCAAATCTAAGTTATGAAATTAAACATCGGAGAAAGACATACTATGGCGCAAATAACGTTCTCACCCCTCAATTTCCTTCCACTCCGCCGATTAGATTGATCTGCGATGAATTTAAACCAAACACAATACAATAATGAAATACTCGTTATTTATTTGCAAGAAATAAAAGAAGCTTCAATCACCAAAAGACTACATTGTATCTAATTCATGAATAAATCTCTGAATGAATTAGAAAATAGTTGAGAATACAAAATTTGTTGCCCTATTAGCCTAATATAAGGTGTATACATCAACCTAAGGGAAAACCTAATCTTTAGAGGACAAGATAACGCGTTCTGGCCCGTTTTTGCTGGGCACAACGAGTCCAGAGTGGACTTCGCCGCGTCGGGCTTCTTTGACCGCACAACTTCGTAATTTGGACCATAACATGACCTCCGTAACACTGATTTGGGTGATTCAGAGTGCGTTGGAATCCTTGTTTTAGGACCTAAAACTCTCATGTGGAAGTCCAAGCTAAATGTTTCATGTAAGGCTCTTGAACCGGTGTTGTAAAATCACCAATCAGATTCTCGGGTCCAATCTCTGCTCGTAACACTTCAACCTTCAGCTCCCCAAACTTCTTTAACAATTGACTCTCATATTCAGACCTAACGATGCTAAAAAAATTACATCTATTTATAAAATTAAAAGACACATAGTAGTTTATATTTCCGACAAAGAACACAGAAAATACATGGTTAATATGCATAATGCCAAAGTAGTCACCCTAGACATGACTTAATCATATTTATTTAATTAAACCACGATTTCAGACATACTATCACCATCGAGAAACACAAATTCGGGGTAAGTTGATGGTAAAATATGATATCAGTTTGACTGTCATCAAAGGTAGCGCAGGGTAGGGTTACGTATCGTAAGGCATGTGGTAAGGTAGGGCATCTATTATAAATTTGTTTCATTTCAGTCAATCACGTTCCAAATAGAAGAACGGAATAAGCTTATTTCATTCCATTTTATTCATTGGATTTTATTCCATTTCATTCCATTCATGCGAAACAAACATGTCATTATTGCCATAATTTACGTCATTTGTCCTTTTTGTTTCTTTCGGTTTTCAGTCCTTCTTACCAAATCATTCTTTATTCAAAGTCGTTAAATCAATAAAGAATGTTTTTAATGTACCGTAATAAAAAACGCGAGCTGCAATGAATAAATGAATATGCAATGAATAAATGAATACACAAAATAGGCACAACATATCTTACGATTATGATGAACATTTATATATTAATGGACCATAAATCATAATAAATTATGTAATATGTGTTGTATATTTTAGTTGTGTCCATTTTCCGAATATAATTTTTGTTTTGTTTCCAATTTATACATGGCGGTCCATATTTCATTTTGGTAGTCAATGCATCCACCAATGTAACATGATGATACATGTGTTTTAGCAGAATGTTTCCCTATAAAAAGCTGAAGCATTCTTCACTGTTATTCACACCCACCATTTCCTCTCTACTCATTTCTAAATCTCCTTTTCATAAGTTGAAATTAACAAATGGCAAGAAAAACAAGCAGAGGTCGCCAAAGAATCGCAATGGAGAAAATTCAAAATGAAAGCAGCCTTCAAGTCACCTTTTCCAAACGTCGTTCAGGGATTATGAAGAAATGCAATGAGCTTAGCACCCTTACAGGTGCTGAAATGGCTGTCGTCATTTTTTCTCCTAGAAACAAAGCCTACTCTTTTTGTAACCCTTCTCTTGAAATAATCCTAAATAGATTCCAAGACCTGCAAATTCCAAGTACCTTAACTGAGAGGATGTACCAACATCATCAAAAGGATAAACTGAAAACTCTTAACGAAGAGATTGATCTCCTGAAAGAAGAGCACGAAGCCGAGAGAAAACTCAAGAAACTCATGGATCAGATAAGTGAAATTGAAGAAAAAAATAATTACTTGTATTCGGAGGATTCTGTTGAGAATCTCAACGAGGGGCAACTTGAGAAACTGAAAGATGCATTTCAAGAAGTCAACAAAATGGCTGAGAAGAAAGTGAAAACCCAAAAAATTAATCTGGAGATTCAAAGGAAACCTTTGTTCCTTTTTCAGAATGTTTATTCAACAGGGTCACCAACATTTGGTGGTGGCGGCTTTAATTTTATTTCAGGAGGAGGAGGAGCTAGCAATAGCATAAACACTGGTGTTCCTATGGCAGAAGCGCAAAGATAGAAGCGGTTTTATTGTGGATAATCATTTTTCTTCTTTGTTTTATTGTGGAGAAAGGGAGGGGGTTTTTTATTGGGGGCGGGGATGAGAATCAAACATGGTTTTCACCAGGATATGCATTGATTTTACCATTAGACCGAATCCTTTTCCCGAATTTGAGATAATCTTATTTTTAATGTTTTCCAAGGTGTGCAATGTTCAATTTTTTTTTACTACTTTCAGGTTAGAAATGATTTCAATATCTTTTCCTCCCTATTTGAATTCAGAGAAAATGACCGGAAAGAACAGAAGGGATTCAATGAGATATTATTTTAGGAGTTTGGTAAATTTTTGTAGGAATGAAATGTAGGGGGGAGGAAGGAAACTAAAGAAAAATGCCTCGTTTGGATTGAAGGGATTAAATATAAAAGAAAAGGAAAGATATTGGCATAAAAGAAATGAGAGGGTAATGAGGGATTGTGAAGTCTATTTTGCATTAGTGTTTGGATAACAACAGAAGGAAAGAAAAGAAAGACATATAGATTGTCAATTCGATTATAAGGCAAAATGAATTTTATTCGTATTGCATATGTTTCGGAAAAAAACGAGACTATCCAATTTATAAGAAAAATCACTCATTTTCCCTTCTCTCCATTCATTTCTTTCAAACTATAACAATTCAAACACCAAAATTTGAATCCGTCCAAACCATAACATATATTTTCCCTTCAAAAATTTCAATCCAAACAAAGAAGAAACAAAATTCAATTTGTTAGATGGGTAAAAAATTCCGAACTTATCAAAGAGTATAAGGGTTCAAATCCAATCACTCCTCTAAGTAATAAAAATATTAAAACAAACGATTTCGTACGTTTTGTCTCTTGAACAATTTCTTTTATGCAAATATTAGAGTATGACATTCATATAGAATGATTTCGGCAAGATCACAATAGTCTTTACTGGCTTTAGTGCAGAATAACGGTTCATTACAAAAAAAAAAAAAACAATATTTTGCTACACTAGTTTTTATAACATATAAAAAAATTGATTCTATATACTTGTTTTAGCTACGTTAACGTGGCAAATGAGTCGAACTAAATTATTGTAACGCCCCGTTCCCGGATACCGAGTCCTTACGCGGAAATAGAACGTTCGGCACGTATAATATAAAATAAATTCTATATTATACGTAAGCCTCTACTACGTCGTATCGAGTTTCGCATTTACGGAAACTAAAAGACTCGGGTATAGTTTTTTTTTTGTACATGATAATAATGAAAACACAATCATACTAAAGATAGAAAATATATCTTACAACCACGATATATAAACTTTACAACAGTACGGTGTCTTAAAAGATAAACAACTTGTATCTTGCAATAATTCAAAGAAATACAACAAGTCTTGAAATGGAATTGTAACATAATTTTTGAAGGAAATAACATAGTCTAGAAATATCAAAAGAACAAGATAAAAGCATCAAAGGTCGTCTTCAAAATCCTCGTCGAACTCCAGTTCAACCTGTTCATCTTCTCAATCCCCAAACACAACAAACATGCATTTGAGGTAAGTACAAACGTACTTAGCAAGAAACATAAGCTATTGCATTAACTAGATTTCACAAAGAAAGGTTTACAGTGTTATTAAGTTATCTTTATTTGACCGACTCAATTTTAGGGTTCACTTCATGCTCATCAACATGTTGTGACTAAACGTTTCTAGCTTAACTCGGGTTTGTTACACGGCACTCAAGGGCACTACGCATGGTGCTACCCACCACGAGGTATCATTTGCAACATATTGGCGGATCACACCAATATCCACGGGGGAAAGCCCGATAGTGTGCACGTTCGGCGAAGTCCCCCTACCATTTAGCCGTTTATAGGCCAGTAGAGTTATTCACTTTATCTGACCGCCCACACATCGCGTTATAGACAAGTGCCTTACCAAGGGTGTTACGATGTTTAGTCTTTTACTATACACTTATGTAATTTATTAATCATTAACTAGTCATCTTTAGTGTTTTCAAGGTAAAAGCTCACTTAGCAATTCTACTCCCTCACTTAGACTCTGAACACAACACCTTAAACACGTACCACGGACATTGATGAATACTAATTCATCAAAGCACAAGCCATTCATACCCTTCTGACGGTCCCGAACTTCAACTCTATGGAAGAGTACATTCGGTGCCGGAACTAAAAGCATCAGAAGCTTAATCGAGGCTTGTTCATGTTTAATTAATGTTATTAAATCATGCAACAACATCAAAGACTCATACCATAGCTTAAACAACCTATTTATCAAAAGCAGGGGGCAATGTAATGGCACATTCTACGGGAATGTGTGCACATTGGGCAAAAATTTACATTCAGCCCTGCTAGTGTGTGCACATTCCTGGAATGTGCGCACACTCCAGAAGCTGTACATTCAGCCCTGCCAGTGTGTGCACATTCCTGGAATGTGCGCACACTCAGTGGTCGTACATTCGGGCCTTAAAAATGTGCGCACACACTAGTCAATGTCTTTACACAAAAGGCACAAAACTCTCTAAACACGTTTTTCTTCACCCTTTTCGATTTCTAACCCAAACCAAACATGTTTAACATCAATCTCAACATCATAACAACAGAAAATCTCTACTTTAACATCACATAGCACCAAGCACTTGCATAACCACATTTAGACATGATTTCAACATCAAATCACTCCCAAAACAAGGTCCTAACTTCTTCAAACCATAATTAACACAATGGAGAAGATTTTCTTACCTTTCAAAGCACAACTCCAAGAAACACTGCAGAAAATTGCAGGCACTCCCCAAGGACTCCAACAAAACCCTATCCAATCCATAACCAATCCAAGAACCGATTAGGATTAAGGTTTCTAACACTCAAAGCTACGAATTTAACAACTCTCTACAACCAGACATGATCAAACATGATGAAACCAAGATTAGGGTTAAATTCTTACCTTGACAAAACTTGGATATCTTGGTATCAAAACGATCCTTGAAATCTCACAATGCTCCTGCCGCAGATGACAAATCGAAAGCGGGTAAAGCGAATCGTGAATTTGAAGAAGCCTCTTCTCCTTCTTCCTTGCTCTCAAAACACAGGATTTAACGTAAAAGCTTTCTGAACTCCTTGTTAACTCCTTTTGATTAGTGGGGAGGTTATTTCCCCAATTATAACCTCCCACTAATAAAAAAGAATTAACTACCCTTAAATTCCACTTATTACAATTTAGTCCCAAGGAAGAATATATGTACATATTCAAAAATATATATATATATATATAAATAAACTTATATTAAATTATAAACTTTAATTCCATAAAAAGATAAACATAATATTTCGTTCTCGCAAAATGACACGTCTGCCCTTTCCCGAGAATCGGAATATTACATTCCTCCCCCCTTAAAAGGAGTTTTGTCCTCAAAACTTGAACATACCTGGTAAGTTCAAAAAGTCTGGAAACTCTGTGATCATATCATCTTCCACTTCCCAAGTTGCTTCGTTTACTGTGTGGTTGCTCCAATGTACTAATAACAAAGGAATCATCCGCCTCTTGATCATCTTTTCCTTCCTATCCAAAATCTTAACCGGTTTTTCATCATATCCGAGGTTATCTTGAAGGATCTCCGGATCAACTGTGGCTTCAACATCCAACTTCGTTAAACATTTCTTCAACATCGAGACATGGAACACATTGTGAACTCTTGACATAGATTCCGGTAGCTTAAGCTTATAAGCTAACGGTCCAACTCTCTCGAGGATCTCAAAAGGTCCGACATACCTTGGACTTAGCTTTCCTTTTTGTCCAAATCGCTTAACTCCCTTCATTGGTGAAGCTCTCAAGTAAACTCTATCACCAACATCGAACTCTAAAGGTCTTCTACGGACATCAGCCCAACTTTTCTGACGGTCTTGTGCTGCATTCAAGTTCTTATTAACCAACAAAACTCTTTCCTTAGCTTGTTCAACCAATTCTGGCCCGGTAAGATGCTTCTCTCCAACTTCATCCCAAAACAACGGCGTTCGACATCTTCTACCATAAAGAGCTTCAAACGGCGGCATTCCCAAACTTGCATGATAACTGTTATTGTAAGCGAACTCAGCCACAGGTAGGTAATCATCCCATGATCCACCTACTTCCAAAACACATGCTCTTAACATATCTTCTAGTGTTTGGATTGTTCTTTCCGATTGTCCATATGTTTGAGGATGGAACGTTGTACTCAAATCCAACGTTGTGCCCAAAGCCTTCTGCAAACTCTTCCAAAACCGACTAATAAACCGGCTGTCACGATCTGATACAATTGAGACAGGGACTCCATGTAGTTTCACAATATTGTCCAAATAAAGTGTGGTCATCTTCTTCAATGACATATCCACTTTGGTTGGTAAGAAATGAGCCGACTTTGTTAGTCTATCCACAATGACCCATATCATATCATGCCCACTCTTAGTCCTTGGCAAACCGGTGATAAAATCCATTGTAATCTTATCCCATTTCCACTCGGGGATGTCCAAAGGTTTAAGCATACCTCCTGGTTTCCTATGCTCAGCTTTGACTTTTTGACATGTATCACATTCAGCCACAAACTTAGCTATTTCCAATTTCATTGAAGGACACCAAAAACGTTCCTTCAAATCCCTATACATCTTTGTAGCTCCTGAGTGGACTGCAAAAGTTATCCTATGTGCTTCATCCATGACTCTCTGTCTTAAGTCTCCAACATTAGGCACACATAATCGATCTTGGTACCAAAGGTTCCCATTCTTATCTAGGACATAGCCAACTGTAGGCTTTTCTTTAGCAACTCGCTTCAAATCTACCAAGGCTGGGTCTTCATCTTGTTTACCCCGAATATCATCCATCAACTCTGACCTAGCCAACAACGGTGCCACAAACTGTTGATTCCCAAACTGAGCAAAACTCCGGATTTTCAGCCCATCTAACTGCTCTGCCACATCTTCAACCCCTGAAACTGCAAACACTGGCTTCCTACTCAACGCATCTGCGACCACATTTGCTTTACCCGGATGGTACTGAATATCCAAGTCATAATCCTTCACGAACTCTAACCATCTTCGCTGCCTCATATTCAAATTCTCTTGAGTGAAGAAATATTTTAAACTCTTGTGGTCCGTGAAGATTTTTGCCTTGACTCCGTACAAGTAGTGCCTCCAGGTCTTTAAGGCAAACACTACCGCTGCCAACTCTAAGTCATGTGTTGGGTAGTTCTTCTCGTGTATCTTTAGCTTTCTAGATGCATAGGCTATTACTTTGCCCCCTTGCATCAACACACAACCTAAACCTTGTCCCGAAGCATCGGTGTACACATCATAATTATCAAAGATCCCGGAACTGTCAAGACTGGTGTTGTAGTCAATCTATCCTTCGAGTCGAAAAAAAGTCATCTCTCACACTCACTAGTCCATTCAAACTTCACATTCTTTTGTGTAGGTTTGGTGAGTGGTGTGGCTATTTTGAAAAAGTCTTGCACGAACTTCCTGTAGTATCCGGCTAACCCCAGAAAACTTCTTACTTCTGAAACTGTTGCATGTCTTGGCCACTTCTCAACCGCTTCTATCTTTGCAGGGTCTACTTGTATACCATCTCCAGCTATCACATGTCCCAGAAAACTTACTTGCTTCAACCAAAACTCACATTTCGAAAACTTAGCAAACAACTGTTTCTCTTTCAAGGTCTTCAACACTATTCTTAAGTGTTCTTCATGTTCTTTCTCATCCTTTGAGTAGATAAGGATATCATCTATGAATACTATCACAAACTTATCCAAATATGGCATGAAAACACATTGCATCAAATCCATGAATGCTGAAGGAGCATTAGTGAGTCCAAAAGGCATAACCAAGAACTCATAATGTCCATACCTTGTACTAAAAGCCGTCTTAGGTATGTCTGCCACTTTAATCTTCAACTGATGGTAACCGAACCTAAGATCAATCATAGAAAACACTCTCTTTCCCTGTAACTGATTAAACAAGTCATCTATCCTTGGTAGTGGATACTTGTTCTTGATGGTGAGGTTGTTCAAGGCTCTATAATCTATACACATTCTCATGCTACCATCTTTCTTCTTAACAAACAACACAGGGGCTCCCCACGGTGAAGTACTTGGCTGAATTATATTCCTTTCTAACATATCTTTTAGCTGAGCTTTCAATTCCTTTAATTCAGCCGGTGCCATCCTATACGGTGCTTTTGCTACTGGTGCTGCCCCCGGTACTAACTTGATTTCAAACTCAATTTCCCTATTCGGCATAGTGCCTGGTAACTCATCCGGAAATACCTCGGGGTATTCTTTTGCTATAGGGGTTTCATCCAACTTAGGCTTAACTTGCTCTACATCCACTGCATACAACAAGTAGCCTTCACAACCTTTCTGACATGCTCTTATAGCCTTAACCGCTGAGATTATCGGATGACGCTTTTTACTTGGCTTGTACATGTTACCTTGAATGGTCTTAGAAGATTTTCCCGGTACCTTAAAGGTTACTCTCTTTTCTCTACAGTCCAAGTGAACAAAGTTCTTGGACAGCCAATCTATTCCCAAGATAACATCAAAGTCCGTAAAGTCCAACACTGTAAGGTCACTCTTGCAACGGTAAGATCCTACACGAATGTCTACTTGAGGTATCAACTTTGCCACTTTAGTAACTCTTCCTAACGGTGTAGTTATTTCCAAAGTGTTCCTTAAAGCTTCCATGGGTATGTTTAGTTTCTTAGCAACCTTAGAAGACACAAAAGTGCTAGACACTCCGGTATCAAACAAAGCCTTAACTGCTAAATTGTCTAATATTATCTTACCTAAAAATGTAAATTCGTTTATTTTAATACAACTATAACATGATTTAACGTGTCATAATAGTACTTGAATAACATAGAATGAACAAATTAAAAGTACCTGTGATAACATTGTCATCTGGCTCCACAATCTCTGACTCCATAGCAAAAACTCGAACCGGTCGGCTTGAATTTCCTCTTCCGCTTGCTTGACCCTGACTTTCTTTACCTCCCTTGGTTGGACAATTCCTTGCAAAATGTCCAGGATCTCCACAGTAGTAACAACTGCCTGTGTTAGCCTTACATTCACCCGAATGATATCTCTTGCATTTCTGACAAGGGGGTGCACTTGCTGACGGTGCTGCTGAGAAAGATGCTGACGTCTTCTTCACATTCTGTTGGGGTGCTGCCCGACTAGTTCCTTGACTCGTCCCAAATGTTCTCTTAGCACCAACTATCACCGAAGGCCTATTCTTAAAAGTTTCAACTTCGATGGCCTTGTTCAATAATTCTGCCATATTCCTTGGTGTAGCTCCCATCATACCGGCTTGTATCTCACGAGATAATCCATTCTTATAGAGTGCCATTTTCTTTTCTTCAACTCTCATGATTTCAGGATAGAACCTTCCCCACTCGTTGAAACGATTGGTGTATTGAGACACGGTCGTGTATTGACCTTGACTATGTTTTAGAAACAAACTTGCTTGATTTGCCTGAACCGCGGGTGGATAGTACTCATTGTAGAAAAGTTCCTTGAATTATTTCCAATCCGTAATCTTACCTCGGCTGCTCTCTATTGCATCAAACCAACTCTCCGTCAGACTTCAACAAAAACCCACAATTAATCGAGCCATCTCTGCTTGAGGCACCTTCACATTTCGACATGCCTTTTCAAAGCTCCTCAACCACATCTCAGCCTTGAGTGGTTCTACATTTCCATGAAAGTCTTGCATTCGGTTTCTTTTCAGCCTAGTGTGCCAATCCACGGGTGGTGCCTGCTCAAACGCTTGTGGTCTAACCGGAGGGTAAACAGGTGGGTAAACCGGTGGATAAGCCGGAGGGTAAACGGGTGGGTAACCATAGGGTACATGTGGTGCTTGAGGTGGATAAGGTGGTGGATATGGCTGTTGAGGTTGTTGTGGCTGAATCACAGGCGGTGCTTGTTGATAGGGGTGATACCTTGGTTGGTGTGGTGGAGCTTGGTATGGCTGATGTAGTCCATAAGGTGGGTATCCAAAGCCGTCTTTGGTGGTCAAATCGTGGTGATGGAGGATAGCGAGGTTGAGGTTGGGAACTTGCAGTGGAGGTAGAAGGTTTGTTGTTAAGGAGGGTAAGTTGTGGTTGGAGGATAGCTTCTCGTGGTTGTGGTGGATAAACTTCACATCCTTGGTGGTGGTACAAAACCTCTTTGAATATCACTTACCATCGTAAATTGAACCGAACTTCCCATATTCCATTATGAAGGTTGCTCCTGGTGAGATCTCGGTGTGGGGGTCGCAGTATGAGGGGGTGGTGAGTAGCTCGGGTGAGGCGAAGGATTCTGCCTCACAAAGCCTCTTCCTACAACCGGTGTAGTATTGCCTGCCTCTGGTCTAGTTCCTGAACTTCCAGCCCCAAGAACACCTCTCCTCGTTGTCACCATTCAGAAAGATCAAGAAGATCAGAATGCTACTAAGTGAACTAAAGAAAATTATCTCAAGAGAGGAATTCTAAAGGACGCTTTTCTCTCGATACCAATTGTAACGCCTGTTCCATATACCGAGTCCTTACCGGAAATAGAGCGTTCGCACGCATAAATATAAAATAAATTCTATATTATACGTAAGCCTCTACTACGTCGTATCGAGTTTCGCATTTACAGAAGCTAAAAGACTCGGGTATAGTTTTTTTTTGTACATGATAAGAATGAAAACACAATCATACTAAAGATAGAAAAGATATCTTACAACCACGATATATAAACTTTACAACAGTACGGTGTCTTAAAAGATAAACAACTAGTATCTTGCAATAATTCAAAGAAATACAACAAGTCTTGAAATGGAATTGTAACATAATTTTTGAAGGAAATAACATAGTCTAGAAATATCAAAAGAACAAGATAAAAGCATCAAAGGTCGTCTTCAAAATCCTCGTCGAACTCCAGTTCAACCTGTTCATCTTCTCAATCCCCAAACACAACAAACATGCATTTGAGGTAAGTACAAACGTACTTAGCAAGAAACATAAGCTATTGCATTAACTAGATTTCACAAAGAAAGGTTTACAGTGTTATTAAGTTATCTTTATTTGACCGACTCAATTTTAGGGTTCACTTCATGCTCATCAACATGTTGTGACTAAACGTTTCTAGCTTAACTCAGGTTTGTTACACCGGCACTCAAGGGCACTACGCATGGTGCTACCCACCACGAGGTATCATTTGCAACATATTGGCGGATCACACCAATATCCACGGGGGAAAGCCCGATAGTGTGCACGTTCGGCGAAGTCCCCCCTACCATTTAGCCGTTTATAGGCGGTGAGAGTTATTCACTTTATCTGACCGCCCACACATCGCGATATAGACAAGTGTCTTACCAAGGGTGTTACGATGTTTAGTCTTTTACTATACACTTATGTAATTTATTAATCATTAACTAGTCATCTTTAGTGTTTTCAAGGTAAAAGCTCACTTAGCAATTCTACTCCCTCACTTAGACTCTAGACACAACACCTTTAACACGTACACAGACATTGATGAATACTAATTCATTAAAGCACAAGCCATTCATACCCTTCCGACGGTCCCGAACTTCAACTCTACGGAAGAGTACATTCGGTGCCGGAACTAAACGCATCAGAAGCTTAATCGAGGCTTGTTCATGTTTAATTAATGTTATTAAATCATGCAACAACATCAAAGACTCATACCATAGCTTAAACAACATATTTATCAAAAACAGGGGCAATGTGCGCACATTCTAGGGGAATGTGTGCACATTGGGCAAAAATTTACATTCCGCCCCTGCCAGTGTGTGCACATTCCTGGAATGTGCACACACTCCAGAAGCTGTACATTCTGCCTTAAAAATGTGCGCACACAACTAGTCAATGTGTGCACACAAAATGCACAAAACTCTCTAAACACGTTTTTCTTCACCCTTTTCGATTTCTAACCCAAACCAAACATGTTTAACATCAATCTCAACATCATAACAACAGAAAATCTCTACTTTAACATCACATAGCACCGAGCACTTGCATAACCACATTTAGACATGATTTCCACATCAAATCACTCCCAAAACAAGGTCCTAACTTCTTCAAACCATAATTAACACAATGGAGAAGATTTTCTTACCTTTCAAAGCACAACTCCAAGAAACACTGCAGAAAATTGCAGGCACTCCCCAAGGACTCCAACAAAACCCTATCCAATCCATAACCAGTCCAAGAACCGATTAGGATTAAGGTTTCTAACACTCAAAACTACGAATTTAACAACTCTCTACAACCAGACGTGATGAAACGTGATGAAACCAAGATTAGGGTAAAATTCTTACCTTGACAAAACTTGGATATCTTGGTATCAAAACGATCCTTGAAATCTCACGATGCTCCTGCCGCAGACGAAACTGAAAACGGAGTAGAAATGAATCGTGAATTTGAAGAAGCCTCTTCTCCTTCTTCCTTGCTCTCAAAACACAGGATTTAACGTAAAAGCTTTCTGAACTCCTTGTTAACCCTTTTTGATTAGTGTGGAGGTTATTTCCCCAATTATAACCTCCCACTAATAAAAAAGAATTAACTACCCTTAAATTCCACTTATTACAATTCAGTCCCAAGGAAGAATATATGTACATATTCGAAAATATATATATATATAAATAAACTTATATTAAATTATAAACTTTAATTCCATAAAAAGATGAACATAATATTTCATTCTCGCAAAATGACACGTCTGCCATTTCCCGAGAATCGGAATATTACAATTATATTAGCCGCACTATTTTTGTTAGAATAGTGACACGGGTACAACCGTTGTGACACAACGATTGCCACAATATGTATTTACACCGTTGATTTCTAATGTAGATTCGTTGATCATTACTATATCCATCATGATCAATGGTGTAGATGCACGTTGTGGCAATCGTTGTGTCCCAACGTTTGTGTTTGTATCGTTATTTTTTTATCTATGGCAAAAGCTAGTGTACCAAAATTGGGTTTTTCCTGTGCAGCACATATTTAGTCGACCTTTTTGAAGTTATTCAAGACTATACCATAAATCCCATTTTGGATGATCAATAAATAGACATGTTTAGATATTTAAAATAAGATTGTATGTATTAGAATAAACTTTCAAGGGTAAACCATAAAATGGTTTGATACCACCGTATGTTTTGAATGATTTCATGCCCCCAGGGGCATAGCTCTGGTCGTACAAAAAGAACATGAGTGATGTAGTGGCGGTGTCTTGACTTTGAGCCGAGTGTGGAGCCCGATATACCCGGTATCGATTTCTCAAAAAAAAAAAAGTGTAAATACAGCTTTTGTACGAAACTCTAAAGGCAAGACAATGAGTGCCCCTTTGGCTTGGTGCTCAATTTTTTTTTAAATGATTTCCTTAAATGCTACTATTATGCAAATGCAATCCTAACTGAATTCATTTGAAGATTATGTAGAAAAAGAGGAGTATGAAATAATTTTAAACAAGAAATGAAGAGTTTTAATGTACAGGGTGAGTGAATAGCCAAATTCCAAATAAATATTATTAGACATACATAATTTTTACATAAAATCCTAGAATAATATCCATCCTGCTTGTTTTTTTTTGTAATTCTATTAAATTTTTATTCCCAAACCATCTTAACTATTTAATTATTTTTGGTAAATTTTACATAAATTTCTTTATACTTTTCATTATTGTCTTTCAAATCGAAGTGTCATTAATGAGGAGTACAAACATAAGTGAATGTCATAATAAATGGAAGGTGATAGGCACACCGACCATATCCCCCGAACTATCTCCCGAAAGTAATCCTAACGCTTAGTTTTCTGGTTTTCTCTTTTTTTCAACAAATCAAATCAGAGGCTTAGATCATTTCTCGGTGTATCATTTGTGGACAAACTCGGTACCAAAATCATTACCCTAAATTTTACCCGTATGAGTGAATGTCATAACAAATTTTAACCGAACACAAGAGTCGACGATTTTTTCTTATAACCCTATCTCATAGGTGAATGTCATAACAAATTTTATAATTTTATCCATTACTTGGCTTTATATTGTGACAAACCATCATGTGTACTGACGGAGGTCGGACTGAGCCCCGCCACCTGTCACACCAACAATGATCTAAGCAATAAACGAGACAGACAAGGTACGACACTAAGGGCCAGAAGCCACACTTTAAGCCTAAGGACCAACCGGCACCCTAGGTGGGAGATCGGCATGGCTCACTCCTCAGTCCACAGCAGGTCGGTCACGATGCAACCGAGATGGGTCGGTCTGCGCTTCAGCCCATGATGGCCTCGGGAGCTCGACGCAGTTGGCGAGAGCCTTCTTCAGGTTGTTTAGCACACGTGCTTATAATAACAGATAACTAGGAAAGAGTCCTAAGCCATAAAGGCTCTTATCCTATTGTTTAAATCACGTGATAATATTCTAAAACCAGGGGGATAGACACGGTTAAAAATAATCCTCGAGGCATATGAAAATAGAGTCCAATATGGACACGACACGGGAATGCCTAGGGCACACGGCCCTCTATATAAACGATCCCAAGAACTATGAGGGACTTGATTCTTGACAATATACAAAATACGTAGGCACTTTGGGATAAACACTATTCCAAGCTCAGTCTAAAACACTCAAAACACCCCTTCGTTCCACATTATTTTTATGTTTTTTTATCTTGATTCATTGTGTTAGGAACATTTTATTATGTTTTGATGATAGCCATAATAGCTGTAATAGAAAGCTTGAAATTAGTTAGAATTCTCTGTATAAGTCTTTAATAAGAGCATGACATGTTGTATAAGTTGAGTCATACAAGTATTGTACTAGTTGGTTGGACGGCTGAGTAGAAACAGATTTTCGGCATAGTGAACCCAGCCAAGAACCAGCAGAGAAGCATGAAGACATTATAGTCTAACTTATAACCAAGGAAGTCTGTGATGGCCTTGGATAAGTCTAAGTTACATTCCAAGTGATGAAAATTGATGTTTAAATATGGTTTACACTGATCTCACAAAAATGAAGGATCAGTGAAGTACAAAGATTCTCCTGAATCTAAAAAATAAAGGAAACAATGAATCGGCAAAATGAATTGACTATCGGCTGAGTGAAGACAAAGCAGTGAAGGAAGATCTAAACGGAAATGTCAGATAGTCACTTAACTGATCAGAGAACGGCCAAGTAAACCTTACTTGATCAGATTAAAGTATGAAGAAGATACAGAGGATCAAGAATTAAATGCATAATCAATTGAGGATCAATCAAGGACGGATTTTCTGAAAAACGTTTGAAGAAAAATCAGATCACTGAAATCAAGAAGAATATAATTCAGGGGGAATCAAGAATGAAATCAAGGATTATTCCCCTCATTAAAATAGCCAACGGATGGAAATTCAAATCAAGGATTATCAAGGCTATAAATATAAGGCATTGACAGACAAGAAAAGAAGACACATAAGAGAACGGTTAAGTTTGATAATTTACAAGCGAAACTCACAAAGTGAAAATCCTGCATCTGTGCTAAAAGGAAATATCTAGAGATCAACTCTCAGGAATCAAAACTTCAATTGCAAATCAAGCATTGAGATTGATCAACAAACTTGTGAATCCAATTCACTTCAATCAAGCAACTGAATCAGAGCCATCTGAGAAGGAGTTGTGTTTGTGATAGCTGCTGAAGGATTTGTTCCCAATGAGCAGTGAAAGAGACTGAGTCACTGAAGCTATTGAAGTCAGGGAGTGATAGTCTTGAAGATTGTGAAGCTTGTGTAGTCAAAGACAATCAGGCTATTGTATCTATGAAAACAATAGTGAAATTCCTCCAATCATCACAGGAGAAGAGTGGATTAAGTGATTACACCACCCTGAACCACTATAAACCTTTGTGTCAATTTACTTTCAGCAATTTACCTTACTGCATTTATTTAATTGCTTATATTATATCATATATCCGTGATTGCATAAACTACTTTGAAACAACATATTAAGAAGGGACTTATCCGCTGCCCAAAATCTTTTAAATACAAGAAAAGTTTTTGAAACTCCACTATAGTCATTCACCCCCTCTGACTATAGTTTTACCCTTCTCTAGGACCAACAATTGGTATCGGAGCAGTGTTCCTAGTATCATAACCTGTTCAGATCTAATTTCTGGTAAAAAGGAGATCACATATTTTCAAATTAGTTTTCAAATTTGTGCTTTCTATAGATATATATACATATCTCTTATTTGTATTTATGGATTCCTCAAATTTTATATGTCTACGATACCTGTATTCAATGTTAATAATTTTGATGAATTCAAAATAAGAATGTTGTCTCATCGTGCAGAAACTCATGAGGAGATGTTGGATGTAATTAATGATGGCCTAATCGAGATTACAACTATGGTAGCCACAGGAGCAGATCAAGGAAAATAATAGACATACTCAAAAAAGATTGGATGAAGGATGATAGGAGAAGAGAAAATCTCGATTTTTTTGCAAAAGACATGATTTTGAAGACTCTGTACAGTAACATGTTCATGAGGATCAAAGATTGCAAACAACAAAGGAGATGTGGGACAAATTGGCACTAATCAATGAAAGATCATAGGCAATCAAAGAAAACAAATTGTCTATTGCAAAACAGAAATTTGAGAACTTCAAAATGAAGACTGGTGAAACCATTGATAAAATGGACAACATATTCTCAAGCATCAACAGTGAACTACAACAACTTGGACACACATATCCACAGAAAGAAGTGTGCATGAAGATCTTGAGAGGCCTACCTGAAAGATGGAAGATCATTACATCGATGTCGAGAGGACAATAAATCTTACAACCACTGATACCTTAACTCTAATGTCTCAACTAAAGGCTCATGAATTTGAGTTGAACGGTGAAGACAGTTCACCAGCAGAGGCACATAAGGCCAGTGCAATGGTTGCACCCCAGCAAATTCAAACAGCTGATGCAAACAGCAAAGAGACATAGGAGCTGAAGGAACATGTAGCTTTACTAGTGAAACATTTTGACAGGTTTAGCAAGAAGAAGCAATTCAAAGGAGGTTCATCATCATTCAAGAAGTCTAGCTGTTAACGGTGAATTTTATGGTTTTTATCGCTTTATTCCATAACAATATTATTCGTATTTTATTACATTTCGTAGAAAAGTAGGAGTTTAATTGAAATATTGAGGGGTTGTGTATGAAAAGGATTAAAATGTAAATTCGAGCTATTTATGTGGTTTATTAGTCATTTTATATCTATATATATGCTTCTACAGTTTGCATGTTTTTACCCTCTCGTAGATATACATTTTCGAGCTTAAAAAGGATTGAAGGAGGTGCATGATTGGATTTATATGATGGAGAAAGGATGGAGATGAAATCGTTTAAAGATCAAGATGGAAATCGGGTTTGAAGTGTTCTGAACGTTCGTTCACCATGCATGTCAGCTGGACTGGCGTCCAAGCCACGCGAACTGGCGTCTGAAAGATGAACCAGCATCCATGCAGCGTCCAGAAGGAGATTTTTGATTCAGAGTTTGATGGTTTTTAGTGGACGAGCGTCCAAATTAAAGAAGGACGGGCGTCTGACGTGACTCGGCCCGATTCGAAGATTTTACTGAAGCTTGGACTGGCGTCCACCCTTTTGGACGCGCGTCCGAACCACCGCCATAGTCCACCGCCTTACTCATCTATTTAAACAGCGCATGGGAAACCTTAAAAATAATCATAATTCCAGCCGCACTTTTTAACAGAGCAGCAGCCGCACCAAACACATAAGAAGATGAGTCTTCTTCTTTCAATTCTTTCTTGGAGATCAAGGATGATTGAGGGCTAAACAGTTCGCAGTAGCACAACTGGATGAAGCCAACACAACACCATCACAACCAAGGGATTTTCGAGTAGCAATTGTTTAGTGAGTTTGAATTTTAATTTCTTTATCAATTGAATAGATTTGAATATTTGTTTTATTATATTGAGAAATCAATGAAACGTTTATCTGTTTTGAATTTTAATGAGAATTAGCTTCATATATAGAACCGTTCTTTTGATACGATTAATAATAATTCAAGAGGTTGTTTATTATTGATTGGGTAGGAGATTCGGAGACGAACTCATGATCATGTTCTTCATTGTTATGTTTGTTTTATTCGAGAAAGAAAACGAACCCTAAATAAATTTGGTGAAAGAAATTAGATCGAATTTAGGTTAGATCATACCAAGGAATTTAATTCAACTCATAACTTGGTTGGGTGGTGGTTGTTTGGTGGATCCTTGTTGGCCTACTGTTCCTTTATATTCATAAGAAAGTTCGTACTTTTAAGCCGTTTAGTTATTCTTTAAAACCCTAGCTTTTACCTACATGCTTCTGCATATTTTTCTGCTTTTTAGATCATAATCGGACGCCCGTCCACATAAGTGAACGCCAGTCCATAGTCGGATTTTCCTGTTTCCTGTTTTAGTTTAGTTTACTTATCGTTTTTATATTATAATTAGTATAGACCTTAGTTTTAGGTAATAAATTGTGACATATTCGATAGAATAACTGCACTTTAATCCGATAGACATTCGACTCCCTTAGGACGACCCGTTAACACACTATACTACGAACCTTATACTTGGGGTGTTTCGGTTTATAAATTTAAAACGAGTTTTTACCGAACAAGTTTTTGGCGCCGTTGCCGGGGAGTCGGTAACGGTTGTCGGATTCTTCGTAGTGTAGTTTTCTATGTCAAAAGGGATCGCTATTGCACGTGGTAGTATTTTGACCATAACTTTCGGCTCGAGTGTCCGTTTGGCGCGCAGGACCCCAATTCGGAAAGCTCGTTCCGACGCCGACGAGGTCAAAATCCACTGTTTTCCCCTCCATTTTGGTCAAAATCCACTTCTCCGTAGGCCGTTCAGTGCCGTTTTCGAGGTCAAAATCCACTGTTTTCCCTCCATTTTGGCCCTAGAAGATTTCAACACGCGTTTTTACCGTCTTAGTGCCTTTTCTGCTTTAAATTTTTCGTAGGTAGGTTTCTTTTCTTGTTTCGCTTTCTAGATCTTTTCTAAATTCAAAATAAAAAAAAAAAAAAAAAAACCTTCAACGAGCAGCGTTCACCCATACCGAACGCCCGTCTCGCCTTGGGCTTGTCTTACTGATGCCGCCAATGGCTCGAACGAGCGTCCCACTTCAATTTCCACTCGAACAGCGTTCACCAACCGAACGCCGATTCACTCTCTTCAATTGTCACTTCTTTTCTCTTCTCTCTTTCTAAACCCTCTAATTTACTCTACATTCGTTCTCATCAACCCTAAGGTTGATTTCTTTCCAATCGCTTCTTCCGGTTTATGCAAACCAGGGAGTAAGAAGGACCTCTTATCTTTAATCCCGAGCCTGAGCGATCTATTCTCGGGAGAAAGCTCTTCCCGATCCGGACATTATGGCCAATGAAGTTCAAAATCAAGATCCTCAAGCCCAAATGAATCGATCCTTCAACAGATGCAGTAATACAAAGAACAACAAATCAACAAGTCGGCATAAATAATCGGTTTCACCAATTCCGTCAAAACCAACTAAACCCGGTTAAATCAAGACCCCTATGCTCCTATCTTGACCAAGACTTTCGGAAGGGCATAGACCTATTCGCCTCCGGACATGGGGCAAGCAAACTTCGATCCAAAAAATGGAGTGGTAGGATGGTCCGAATAGTTCTTTTCATGGCACCTTGACGAAGATCCTCATGACTTCTTGTCCACCTTCGTTCAAATCTGCGAAGCGAGCCACTATCCTGGTGTTGATTCTCGAGATTGTCAAATTAAAACTCTTCCCGTTTGCTCAAAGGGTGAAGCAAACCGTTGGTTCAAATCTTTAGCCCATCATTCTCTCCGTGCTGGAATGATGTCAAAAGAGCCTTTGCTCAAAATTTGTCTCACCTGGGACAATCATGGACATGAAAAGGGAGATAGCCACATTTGAACAACTTGATGGTGAGAGTGTGGGGAAAGCATGGGAGAGATTAAATCACATTGATGAGGAAGTGCCCCAACCATGGATACAGATGAGACATGAGCTACTAGAGTTGTTCTACTGGTGTTTCTCAACCAAATAGAGACTTCCTTGATTCATTTGCTCATGGATCATTCCTAGGGAGGTGATGATGCCGCTACGAGGTAGTGAAAACTATAGCCAAGAATAACATGTGGTCAAGTCCTAGGAAGACCAATGTTAGTGGGAATAAGAAGGAATCACATTGCGAGCAATTACGAGACTAAGGTGTTAGTTGCTCAAATGGAAGTAATTAGCAAGCGCAATAGCCGATTTACAAATGCAAAGAACAAGGGCCGTCAGGATGTGAACTACACCGGGAATGCAAAGTGGAAATGAGATGACGAGGAAGTAAATTTAATGGAGAATCATAACCAACCCTTGAAGCTTCAATCGAATCGAATTATTCCGATTTCAACGTCCCAATCTTAATCAATCCAATGCACCACCTGCCCATCAAATTCCAAACCTTCCTTCACTCAAGCTATCAAAGACCACCTTCCGGGGTGGTAAATCAATCTCACAATCCTAACTCTCGAGACCCCAGGTGGTTGGAATCAAAACCAACCTCATAACCAAACCACCTCTTGTGTCCTCAACACAAGTTTGATGAGCTAGTGGACATGGTGAAGACCACGGCTACTAGTGTCAAGACAATAGAGAGACAGGTTTGGCCGGATGGCGATCATCAACAAGCAAATGCAGACCCCACGGTAAACTTCCAAGTTATACCGAAAGAAACCCTAAAGCGAGATATCAATGTTTGCACCGCCATCACACCTCAATGGGATTATGGGACCGAAGAGCTGAATGAGGTTACTTTAAAGAGTGGTAAGCGTGTAGGACCGGAAAGATGTCGGAAGCAGAGTAGCCCCTCCCGACGCCATAAGTTCAGGAGGGGCAATCGTTTAAATACCAAAGGCAACAGCAGTGAGGAGGAGCTTAATGATGATTCTTCGGGTGATGAAAATGATTACGATAGAAAAATGAGAGAGGTCAGTGGTCGTACTCCACGACAAAGAAGAGGAGGAAAAGTTTGTCGATGGAAGGGTAAGGAAGATGAGGCCATAAAAATCAAGCCATGAACAATGATAAAGCCCTTCCTTATCCACGAAGAAGAAAGAGAGTACCCTCAGTCATGACAGACAATATGACGGTGTGAGGAGGATGCTTAGAGATACCAAAGTGAGTATACCCCTAGCTGAGGTATTGACTGAAATGCCTAAATGCTCTAAGTATCTTAAGGAAGTTTGTGGAAGCAAGAAGAGGCTTCAAGGGATGGCAGAAGAAGTTTTAAAAGAAGATTGCTCTATGGTTTCACAGAAAGTTGCTACTAAGCGAGGTGACCCCGGGAGACCTTCGATCTCTTGTGAGATTGAAGGCCACATGTTCAAAAACGTCTTATGTGACTCAGGGGCCTCCATAAATGTGATGCCATTGAACGTCTGTAAAAAGATTGGTTTAGATAAAAGAATGCGGGAACGCCCTATTTCTCTTCAGATGGTAGACCGATCAAGCCGCTCAGCAGCCAGTTGTGTTGCCAACGTCCTTCTCTATGTTGGAGGCTTGGTTTTCCCTACCGACTGGGTTATCCTAGACTATCCACTTGACAAAGAGATGCCCCTAATTCTCGGCCGGACCTTTTTGGATACCTCTGCCGCCCTCATCGATTTCTGTAAAGGGTAGATTACGCTTAGAGTCGATGATACATCTGTTACCTTCACACGAGGGAAAAGTCCTGAGGAAACCTTGATTGAAGAAATCTCGTTCGTTGAAGCAATTTATGAGGACGAAGAAGATGCCAACTCTGAAGAAGCGATAGAGCTAACAGAGATAGGTGTTTTCGAAGCTATAAACATTAGAGATCAAGCTGACTGTGGATCATCTTCACAACTTGCTCACACTGAGCCTGTCAATGAGCAAGAAACATGGAGATTCCCAGCAATGAACGATGATTTCAAGGAGCTGCATCAGGAAGACTTTAACCCTATAGAAGAGGAAGCCCTGATGGGTAGTTGGGATGAAGTGGATTTCTGGAGATAGACTACTGATTGGGAGATTGATGATTGGGAACAGCTAGCAGAGGAGCTAGAAGAAGAAGAGTTGAGAAGGATGATCAAGCATGAGAAGGGGAAAGCGGGTGCTGACAGAAGGATCCCTATGGATGATGTGATCTAGTACCTTTCTGGGGTTGTACCTCGGGAAGATGAGGTATTCTTCAGTCAACCACTTCAAGCCCATAAGGAAAAATGTGGCCCCTTAAAATCCAGTATTGAGCAACCACCTACTGACTTGGAGCTTAAACCGCTTCCGCAACACCTTAAGTACATTTTTCTTAAGAATGGTGATAAGTTACCCTTCATCATCTCTTCAAAACTCGAGCCCGAGCAAGAAGCACTGCTGATAAAAGTGCTTGAAAAGAACATCCTCGCATTCGGATGGCAAGTGGGTGATATCCGAGGAATCAACCCCGATGTGTGCATGCATAAAATCCGAACGGAGGAAGGAGCTAAGAAAGTAAGACAACCTCAGCGAAGGCTAAATCCGCATATGCAGGAGGTTGTCAAGAAAGAAGTTATAAAGTGGTTAGACATGGGAATCATCTATGCAATCGCCGACAGTGAGTGGGTTAGCCCCACCCAAGTTGTGCCAAAGAAGGGAGGTATCACCGTTGAAAAGAATGAAAAGGGGGAGGAGATAGCTTTACGCCTTGTGACTGGCTACAGAGTCTGCATCGATTATCGCAAATTGAATGAAGTCACCGCCAAAGACCATTTCCCCTTACCCTTCATTGACCAGCTTATTGAAAGACTAAGTGGTCATAAGTATTATTGTTTCCTCGATGGATATTCTGGTTACTTCCAGATAGCCATCGACCCTAATGACCAGGAGAAGACTACGTTTACGTGTCCATCAGGCACTTTTGCTTTTCGCAGAATGCCTTTCGGGTTATGCAATGCACCAGCAACGTTTCAACGGTGCATGTTGGCCATTTTCGATGGACTTGTGGAGAAATGTATGGAAGTCTTCATGGATGATTTCTCAGTCTATGGCGATAGCTTTGATGAGATTTTGGAAAATCTAGATATGGTACTTCAACGCTGTGTTGAAAAGAATTTAGTGCTTAACTGGGAGAAATGCCATTTTCTAGTAGATGAGGGGATTGTTCTGGGACACAAGGTGTCCAGAAGTGGTATTCAAGTTGATAAGGCTAAGGTAGAAGCCATTGAAAAAATGTAGTACCCGAAAACTGTCAAAGAGGTACGTGGTTTTCTTGGTCATGTTGGCTTCTATAGGCGATTTATTAAGGACTTTTCCACAATAACCAAACCTTTATCTCACCTTCTGAAGGATGATGTTGAGTTCTTGTTCGATGAGAAATGCAAGGAAGCTTTCAATTGCCTAAAGGATAAGCTCATAAGTGCCCCTATCTTAATTGCACCTGACTGGACTAAGCCTTTTGAATTAATGTGCGATGCCTCTAACTACGCAGTCGGCGCAGTTTTAGGTCAAAGAATTGATAAAAAGTTCAGGCCCATTTACTATGCGAGCCGCACCTTGAACCCGGCTCAATGCAATTACACCACGACTGAGAAAGAATTCTTAGCCGTCGTTTTTGCTATTGACAAGTTTAGAAGTTACCTTCTAGGGTCTCAAGTTGTAGTTTGGACAGACCATGCAGCCCTACGCTACCTTATGGATAAAGCAGATGCAAAACCAAGGTTACTCAGATGGATTCTAATTTTGCAAGAGTTTGACCTTGAGATCAAAGATAAGAAGGGTAGTGATAATGTTGTGGCTGATCATCTGTCTCGCCTAGTAAATGAGGGTGGCGTAAATCACAAGGAAATAAGCATTGATTTCCCTACTGAGCAATTGATGATGCTTGATACAGTTAGGCCGTGGTATGCTGATTACGTCAACTACTTAGCAGGTGGGCATTTAGAAGAAATGACGATCAAGAGAAGAAGAAGTTCTTTTACGATCTAAAATATCTCGTGTGGGAGGATCCTCATCTGCTCAAGGTCCAGAAAGACGGGTTGCTTAGAAGGTGTGTTCCGAACATGAGCAATGGGATATTCGGAACAATGTCATAGTGGTCCCACGGGAGGACACTACGGAGCACCCAAGACAGTTGCAAAAATCCTCCAAGCCGGATCCTACTGGCCGACTCTTTTTAAGGACGCCGAAGCCTTTTGTAAAGGTTGCGATAGGTGCCAGAGAATTGGGAGGCAGAGTAATAGGATGGAAATGCCACTTAGGACCATTATGGAATGCGAAGTCTTCGACGTGTGGGGAATTGATTTCATGGGACCCTTTCCATCGTCGTGTGGAAATAAATACATTCTCGTCTGTGTGGACTACGTCTCCAAGTGGGTGGAGGCAATAGCCACCCAAACTAATGATCACAAAGTTGTGAAGAAATTCTTGCAAAAGAATATCTTCACCAGATTCGGATGTCCTAGAGCCCTCATTAGTGATGAAGGTACTCATTTTTTCAACGCGCCGCTTGATAAAGTTCTTGAGAAATATGGTGTTAGACACAAAATCGGTAAACCATATCATCCCCAAACAAGTGGACAAGTCGAGATAAGCAACCAAAGCCTTAAAAAAATTTTAGAGAAGACCGTGAACTCAAATAGATCCAACTGGAGTCTAAAGTTGGATGACGCACTTTGGGCTTATCGCACTGCGTTTAAGACCCCTATGGGTACGTCACCCTTCCAAATGGTTTATGGCAAAGCTTGCCATTTACCAGTCGAGCTTGAGCACAGAGCTTATTGGGCTATTAAATTCTTGAATTTCGACAGCCAGCTTTGTGGGGAAAAGAGATTATTGCAACTGAACGAGTTCAATGAGTTCCGACTCTGTGCCTATGAGAATTCGAGAATCAGTAAGGAAAGAACGAAGGCACTCCATGATGCGAAGATTAAAGATCGGGAATTCAAAGTGGGAGACATGGCTTTGTTGTATAACACCAGGCTCCATCTTTTTGCTGGTAAGCTTAAATCTAGATGGTCTGCCCCCATTGAGATTCTTGATGTTCATCCTGGTGGAGCCATTACGTTGAAAGGGTAAGGCGATCAACCGTTCAAAGTCAATGGTCACAGGATTAAGAAGTACTTTGGGCAACCTAAAGCAAAGCCTGAAGTACTATACTTTCAAAAAAGAAATGAAACGGTTGAGTCATTTATTTGTGAAGAGATTCCATCCGACTTCTTTGGAGTGGATGATGACCTTATTACCCCTATCCTTGCGGATCCTTCTGTCAATGTTCCTGAGCCTGTTAGCATACCTCAGCCGAATCTGAGAAACAAGAACAAGAAGAAAAGAGTCAGTGTTGTGTGGAGAGAAAAAATTCATGATCTTATCGCGCACTTGACTTGTTGTTGTGGCTTCCGTCCTAGTCATTCTGATTCTGACAGAGAAGTGGTTAGCCTCAAACCCAAGTGGCCTGATCCAGGTTGACTTGGTTTACTCTGTCAAGCTAATGACAATAAAGAAGCGCTACTAGGAGGCAGCTTAGTCTTTTAAGTATTTCTTTTTAGTTGAGTTTTTAGGTTATTAGGAATAAAACCTTGGTGAGTTGTGTGTTGGTTATCCTTGTCCTATTTGTGGTTGTTTTATGTGTATACATGTTTACTCATATACCCCTTGTACCCCGAGATTATATGTTATGTCGAGTGTTGCAGATACGTTTGAGCAGGTTTGCAAGTTATTTCTTTCAATGTTGTCTGTTCCTGTTACGAGTGCAGCGGTTTATTCATGCTCCGGCCTGACCTCTGCCAACCTACAGCGAGACAACCACTTTGAAAACCAGCTAAGTATTCTTTCCTTTTACTTGCACATTCTGAGGACATAATGTGATTTATGTGTGGGGGGGTGTCTAAATTGGGTATGTTATCATGCTATATCTTCTGAAAATGAGTAAATGTGATTTTCTCGAAAATTTTAAAATTTTAAAATTTTTCAAAGTAAACTTGGATAATTGTAAATCTTGAGCATGTAATTGAAACAAATGGCTTGCAAGTTGTAGTTTCCTGACAATGATTTTATGTGACTTTGAGAGATAATTATAGCATGTTTTTACTAATATGAGATAGTATTCATTTCACACTCACGAAAGCCTTTGATATTGAAGCAAAAAATTTTGAACTGTATCCTTTCACTATTTTAGTGATTTATCTTAGAGAAATTTGTTCTTAATAGTAACAGTGAAGTAACACCTAAGTTCAGAACATGCACTGTGAATATCTGACGGTTTGAATGTGATAAGTGAAACGTAACTAATGTTTTTGAAAAAGTTGAGTTAATAGTAAATAAATGGGTGTGTCGGAAGCTGGTCGATGATTGGAGTGCGGTAGGGCATTATCTCGAAATGTCCTATTCCACTATGATGACCAAAAGCTCACGACAGTCAGGAAAAGCTACCCTATGATTTGAGTAAGGTAGGGTGTTATCTCGAAACATCCTATTCTACTATGACGGGTAAGAGCTCATTCTGATGTGCGTCAAAAGAAAAAAGAAAAAGAAAGTGTAAAAAAAATTAAATATTTTTGTTAACGGTGAACTTATACCCAGTATAAACCGAATGATATGCTGTAGGGATTATCCTACTGAGTGCGCGGGAAGACTTTGTGTGGAACGATTACTGCCTATACCTAGGATAGTCATTAAAATTATTTGAGAGGATTGTGAAGATTGAAAATGGCTTGTCACACACACAGAATCTATCTCTATGTTGGTATCGCTTGCTATAGTTGTTGTATCTGTTGTTACGTGAGTTAGGGATCTATGTGGATTGCATGAAAGTGAGCTAGTTTTGATTATTTTGTTCGGGACGAACAAAAGTTTAAGTGTGGGGGAGTTGTTAACGGTGAATTTTATGGTTTTTATCGCTAAATTCCATAACAATATTGTTCGTATTTTATTACTTTTCGTAGAAAAGTAGGAGTTTAATTGAAATATTGAGGGGTTGTGTATGAAAAGGATTAAAATGTAAATTCGAGCTATTTATGTGGTTTATTAGTCATTTTATATCTATATATATGCTTCTAAAGTTTGCATGTTTTCACCCTCTCGTAGATATACATTTTCGAGCTTAAAAAGGATTGAAGGAGGTGCATGAGTGGATTTATATGATGGAGAAAGGATGGAGATGAAATCGTTTAAAGATCAAGATGGAAATCGGGTTTGAAGTGTTCTGAACGTTCGTTCACCATGCATGTCAGCTGGACTGGCGTCCAAGCCACGCGAACTGGCATCTAAAAGATGAACCAGCGTCCATGCAGCGTCCAGAAGGAGATTTTTGATTCAGAGTTTGATGGTTTTTAGTGGACGAGCGTCCAAATTAAAGAAGGACGGGCGTCTGACGTGACTCGGCCCGATTCGAAGATTTTACTGAAGCTTGGACTGGCATCCACCCTTTTGGACGCGTGTCCGAACCACCACCATAGTCCACCGCCTTACTCATCTATTTAAACAGCGCATGGGAAACCCTAAAAATAATCATAATTCCAGCCGCACTTTTTAACAGAGCAGCAGCCGCACCAAACACATAAGAAGATGAGTCTTCTTCTTTCAATTCTTTCTTGGAGATCAAGGATGATTGAGGGCTAAACAGTTCGCAGTAGGACAACAGGATGAAGCCAACACAACACCATCACAACCAAGGGATTTTCGAGTAGCAATTGTTTAGTGAGTTTGAATTTTAATTTCTTTATCAATTGAATAGATTTGAATGTTTGTTTTATTAGATTGAGAAATCAATGAAACGTTTATCTGTTTTGAATTTTAATGAGAATTAGCTTCATATATAGAACCGTTCTTTTGATACGATTAATAATAATTCAAGAGGTTGTTTATTATTGATTGGGTAGGAGATTCGGAGACGAACTCATGATCATGTTCTTCATTGTTATGTTTGTTTTACTCGTGAAAGAAAAGGAACCCTAAATAAATTTGGTGAAAGAAATTAGATCGAATTTAGGTTAGATCATACCAAGGAATTTAATTCAACTTATAACTTGGTTGGGTGGTGGTTGTTTGGTGGATCCTTGTTGGCCTATTGTTCCTTTATATTCATAAGAAAGTTCGTACTTTTCGCTTCGTTTAGTTATTCTTTAAAACCCTAGCTTTTACCTACTGTTTCTGCATATTTTCTGTTTTTAGATCATAATCGGACGCCCGTCCACATAAGTGAACGCCCGTCCATAGTCGGATTTTCCTGTTTCCTGTTTTAGTTTAGTTTACTTATCGTTTTTATATTATAATTAGTATAGACCTTAGTTTTAGGTATTAAATTGTGACATAATCGATAGAATAACTGCACTTTAATCCGATAGACATTCGACTCCCTTAGGACGACCCGTTAACACCCTATACTACGAACCTTATACTTGGGGTGTTTCGGTTTATAAATTTAAAACGAGTTTTTACCGAACACTAGCACAAGCAAAGACATGAAAAAGGATGATGAATACAGGTGCTTCAATTGCAAGAAGAAAGGTCATTTCAAAGCTGAATGCCCTGAAGAAAAAGATAAAGATGAGGAGTAATAAATAAGTAATAAGTAATAAACAAGTAATAAATTTATAAATCCGGTATACCCCAAGTGCAGGGATCGTAGTATAGAGGTTAATACCGGGTCGATCTCACAGGGAATCGAGGTTGTTTATCTAGTTTATTAATCTTTCTAAAGATTTGTCATGAAAACACAAAACAAAACTAAAACGAATACAATAAACTGGACAGAGGGTTGTCAATCCAAAGCAAGGAAAGATAATTGCGAACGAAAATAACTCTAATCTATAAACTAAAAAGAAAATAAACTTCTAAGCTAGCAACGAAGAACAAGGCACAATGATTCTTTCAATTAAGTTAACGAGGAACAAGCAATGATCCACCTATCTCGGAACTCTCAATTTCTACCCTAGATCGTTTAGTGAAGATTTAATAAAGATGTGGTTCACCAATCAAAGGTATGAATTTCTACTCTCGTAGATAATTCGCCTATTAATCTTTCATCTCTCGATCTTAAAGATTAACGCTTCCATAACAAAGGTGTAAGATTTCTCAATCTAGCAACCTAGAAATTTAACCTAGCAACTCTCGTTATTTTTAGGTTAAAAATCTAATCTTTACTACGGTGATCTAGGTCTAGAAACGATTTTCATCAAACGTTAAACATCACAAAGCAACCATCTCTCGATATAAATTGCATAATCAATAAAGCACATAATAAAGATACAAACATCAAATAAAAACTCACAAAACCAAATCCAAAGTCGAAATCAAAACGCTGCTGAGAATTGGCTTCACAAAGCTCGTTCTAGGCTTAGCCTTAGCTCATCGTTGGAATACAAATCATATAAATAAAAAGAAGATAAAAAGATGTTTATGATGGTGGGAAAACGCAGCTAGGGCGCCCCCAAGGGGCCTGGGGCGGCCAGGGATCGAATTGTGTTTTTAGGGTTGGAAAAAGCGCGACTATAAATAGGTTTTAGGTCGGTTTCAAAGAAAGCGGTGGTGGGCGCCCGCCTCAGTATTGGGATTTTCTTCGAGTCAGGCCGAGGTGGATAAGATGCCCGTCCTATATGTTTTTGGACCCTCGTTCACTAAAAATCTGAACATCCTGATCCAACTTCTCCTCCTGGACGCCAGTCCACTCTTCTGGACGCCCATTTGGGTAAAAATCATGCTTTCCTGAATTGAGTAGCTCCAGTGGACGCCAGTCCTGGTTGGACGGATGGAAAACGCACGTTCAGCTCATCATATCTTCATCCTACCTTCGACATGCATCTCCTTCCTTCCATTTAATCTTTAATCAAACATCTTTTCAGCGCATTCCTTGCCATGCAAATTGTACCTACAAGATAATAGAAACGTGCAAAATGTAGAACCATATATATTGATGAAAAATCACTAATAAAATCACGTAATAAGCTCGAGTTTGCACTTTAACCGTTTCAATACGCATTCTTGCAATATTTCACTTAAACACCTAATTTTCTATAAAAATTAGTAAAACACGAAGGAAATTGTTACGAAATAAAGTCATATAAACCGTAAAAATCACCGTTAACAAATCCCCCACACTTAGCTTTTGCTTGTCCCGAGAAAAACAAAACAAGAAAACCATGGACTTACTTGAACAGTGAACCACATAAAATCCTATATATCAAATCACAACCGGTCGACTAGTATCAAAAACATACATCCAATGTAATAAACGACTACTCGAATGTGTAGTGTGTGCAAAGCCTTCTTCAACTTCCACCGATTCCACACTTGACAATTAAAGTCAAGCTACCCAAAAAATACCCATTAAAGACAGATAACGAAACATCCTGACTATACATACGCCCTACAAAACTACTCACGTCAAGACTAGAGTAATACATATGTTTTCGAAATCTTTTCAGTTATACCAGAGGATATTCCCTACAACATATACCTTGGCCTATACTGGGGATAAGGTAGGCGATAACTAAGTCTTTCATTTATTCATACTACTTTCCTTATGTAAGTTGATTTAATAATCTTTCACATTTAAAACACACATCAGAATGAGCTTTTGCCCGTCATAGTAGAATAGGACATTCGAGATATACCCTACCTTACTCAAATCATAAGGCAGCTTCTTACATTTGTCATGAGCTTTTGGTCATCATAGTGGTATAGGACATTCGTGATATGCCCTACCTCACTCAAATCATCGACCACCTTCCGACACACCCAATTAATTCATCATATTTGTTTTTGATATACTTTTTAAAGAACAATAGTTACGTTTCACTTATCACATTCAAACTTTGGTATATTATCATATTCCAACTACACACATATTACAATTTCCATGACATTGGCATTTAGCAGACGGTCTGATAACCAGAATAAAACATCATCGGTTTAAATGAGTATAGTTTCCTAAGTTCAGCTCGTCATCGAAGAGGCTTACGTGAAAAGAATTCGAGTAAAGGCTTATTTATCAAAGGTCTATGCAAAAATACTAGTCAACTAGCACAAGTATGGGAATATAACAAGTAAGTAAGCCAAAATAAAATCATGCTCGGGACGGATTTTTTTAAAGAACATTTAAAATTTTTAAGCGTAATAAATTGAAGCACATTTGTAGGTACAAACTAACAACTTGTCTCTCCCCCACACTTAAATAACAACATGTCCTCATGTTGTGCAGAATAAGAAAAACTTAGCTGATTGTAGTTTGAAGGTGGCAATTCTGGAAGTGGTCGCGAGTCAAATCCGAAGCGCTTGAAGAAATCGAGATGGCGTGGGACCATCCACCGAAAACTGCTTCATCTAAAAGCTCACAAGCGCTATCGCAAATATCCTGCACAGTTGAAAAAACACAAAACAAGACGGACCTCAGGGGTATGGGCATAAAAGATGATAGACGAGGCATTATCATGGAACAAAGCATAAGCAATGCAAAAATTGACAAAAACCGAATCTATGTGAAAAGTAGTGCACAAATGTAACATCGGCAGGAAGGAAGGAATCACATGGATTTTTCAAATTCAGCTCATGCAAGTTACCTGGCCACAAAAACCGACACCAAAAACCTAGACGACACAAGACAAACCTAGCCCCCCTAATTCAACAAAAAACAAAATAATCCAAAATAAAAAAAAACTATTCTTATTATTGGGTTGCCTCCCAACAAGCGCCTTTGTTTAGTGTCTTTGGCTAGACACACGTACGTCACTATCCATTATCAAGGATGACTAAACCAAAGAAGGGCCTCCCTCTTCTTTTTCCTCCACATATCAGGGATATTCGCACGGATTCTAAGATATAGCATTGGAATCCTACAACCATGTCTTCTTAGAAAGTGATTAAACATTTCAGCGCTCAGGAAGGAAGTGTCATTCAACAACTTCTTGATTTCTTTATCAATGCTCATGACAAATCTAAGATAATTATGGACTATTAGAGGTGCAACATCTATGTACTCGGTATGATCAACATCAACATTGCTATTCAGGGACGGATAACTAATAGTATCAGATGACTTATGATCAAGAACAATAGAGTTACCTTCCTTTTCATCTTTTTCATGGCTCATTAATGTTGAATCTGGAATTATGGCACCATTATCCTGTGAAGATGGTTCAGATTTCCATGTGGCTTCACTCTTGTGGATCTGGAGGCTTGAACCCTCAGCAGTCTTGGATAAATCATCACCAGAAACGTTCAGATCAAGACAATATGGGTTCACAAATGGATCACAGTTTACATCCATACGACTCTCAACGTCGGCCTTCTGCTAAGGACTCGCCATCATCTCAGGTTCCCTTTCATATTCAATAACTTGGCGATCATGTGCAACTAATTCTCCTGAAGTCGCCTCCTGCTTCTAGAGCGAGATTCACCAGTGTGCCATTTCTCCGAAACTTCCTTTCGCTCTCTATATATTTCTCTAACAAAGCTTCCATGTAAGACTCGGGCTCTGAGTGAGGGAACACTTGTTGATAATTGCTTTCTTCTTGATCCCACGATGAATAAGGATAGTTACTCCTCCCACCATTGTATGTGGATGCATAGTTAGATTGAAGTGGATTCTCATAACTTGCGTCATAATTGCTATTAGTATTCCATTGGTTGGGTAAATTACCTCCATTGCACCGAGCCTCATAATGGTTTCCACCACAATACGCACATCTCACTTGAACGTTATTAAATCCATGTCCATAAGAATTCTCATCAGTTGAGGGTATACAAGCATCGGATCCAAAGACAGATGAATCCATTAAACTTGACACTTCTACTTTTGGGGAACCACTGAATTGAATGCCGGATCCTAAGTTCATGGCATTGTCCTCTTCTCTATCATAAGGAAGTGTGGGAGCTAGGTCAATGCCTTGGTCTTGAGCCATTTGCCTGAGCCGTCTCTCAAGATTCTTGAGTGTCCTGTTTTGCTCCTCCAATTTAGCTTCAAGATCGTCCGATTGAGAGGGGCATTGATAGTTCTGAAAGTTATGTGGGAAAGATTGGCTAGACTGAATTTGAAACATAGTATCGGGACTGTTCTGATTGAACCACTGATATTGATTGGAAAAATTGATATTTTGGTTCTGACTGAAGTTCGGGTTTTGATAGAAATTCGGATTTTGAGAATTGAAACACTGATTCTGAAAACTGCTTTGGCCAGAGAACTGATTATTAAATCTCTGATACTACTGGCCACAGGAAGCATTTACTTGACGTTTCTATCCACTCATAGGACGTAAACGCAGCGATGTGTCCCACATTGTCACAATTTTGACATGTGACTAGATTAAAATTTCCCGATTATGGGCGGTTATTAACTTGATACGCGGCGGGAAAGAAAGCGACACGGCCAACAACATGGCGAAGGTCGACAACATCTTCCAGTAATGAACTTGTGAGTTCTGTGGGAAAAGACGGTCCGATTCATAGGATTAAGCGACATTTGAAGAGCGCCATCTGCTGCTTCAAGACGGCGTTTTGATATTGCATAATCCTAGTTGATGACATTTTTTTTTTTGGAAAATATAAAGAAACAGAAAAATAAACGGAAACAAAAACAGAAACCTACATACGAAAAATTTAAAACAGAAAACAAGAAAACAATAAAAGGGAGAAGAACATGTTGAAATCTTCTGAGCCCAATATGGAAGGGAAAACAGCAGATTTTGACCTCGAAAACGGTGTCGAACGGCCTCCGGCATGATAAAGGATGATGAATACAGGTGCTTCAATTGCAAGAAGAAAGGTCATTTCAAAGCTGAATGCCCTGAAGAAAAAGATAAAGATGAGGACAAGAGGAAGTACAAGACAACTGAAAAGAGAAAAAGCAAGAAAGCACTCAAAGCTGAATCTAGCAGTGAAAAGAATGAAAAATCATCTGAAAATGATTTTGATGATGATATTGAAGCTGTCTCGGATTTTATCTAAGCAAAATAAACAAGTAATAAATTTATAAATCCGGTATACCCCAAGTGCAGGGATGTAGTATAGAGGCTAATACCGGGTCGATCTCACAGGGAATCGAGGTTGTTTATCTAGTTTATTAATATTTCTAAATATTTGTCACGAAAACACAAAACAAAACTAAAACGAATACAATAAACTGGACAGAGGGTTGTCAATCCAAAGCCAGGAAAGATAATTGCGAACGAAAATAACTCTAATCTATAAACTAAAAAGAAAATAAACTTCTAAGCTAGCAACGAAGAACAAGGCACAATGATTCTTTCAATTAAGTTAACGAGGAACAAGCAATGATCCACCTATCTCGCAACTCTCAATTTCTACCCTAGATCGTTTAGTGAAGATTTAATAAAGATGTGGTTCACCTATCAAAGGTATGAATTTCTACTCTCGTAGATAATTCGCCTATTAATCTTTAATCTCTCGATCTTTAAGATTAACGCTTCCATAACAAAGGTGTAAGATTTCTCAATCTAGCAACCTGTAAATTTAACCTAGCAAATCTCGTTATTTTTAGGTTAAAAATCTAATCTTTACTACGGTGATCTAGGTCTAGCAACGATTTTCATCAAACGTTAAACATCACAAAGCAACCATCTCTCGATATAAATTGCATAATCAATAAAGCACATAATAAAGATACAAACTTTAAATAAAAACTCTCAAAATCAAATCCAAAGTCGAAATCAAAACGCTGCTGAGAATTGGCTTCACAAAGCTCGTTCTAGGCTTAGCCTTAGCTCATCGTTGGAATACAAATCATATAAATAAAAAGAAGATAAAAAGATGTTTATGATGGTGGGAAAACGCAGCTAGGGCGCCCCCAAGGGGCCTGGGGCGGCCAGGGATCGAATTGTGTTTTTTATGGTTGGAAAAAACGCGACTATAAATAGGTTTTAGGTCGGTTTCAAAAGCGGCGGTGGTGGGCGCCCATCCGGATTCTTTGGATTTCTTCGAGTCGGGCCGAAGTGGATCGACGCCCGTCCTATATGTTTTTGGATGCTCGTTCACTAAAAATCTGAACATCCTGATCCAAATTCTCCTCCTGGACGCCCGTTTGGGTAAAAATCATGCTTTCCTGAATTGAGTAGCTCCAGTGGACGCCAGTCCATGCTTCTGGATGCCAGTCCAAGTTGGACGGATGGCAAACGCACGTTCAGCTCATCATATCTTCATCATACCTTCGACTTGCATCTCCTTCCTTCCATTTAATCTTCAATCAAACATCTTTTCAGCTCATTCCTTGCCATGCAAATTGTACCTACAAGATAATAGAAACGTGCAAAAATGTAGAACCATATATATTGATGAAAAATCACTAATAAAATCACGTAATAAGATCGAGTTTGCACTTTAACCGTTTCAATACGCATTATTGCAATATTTCACTTAATCACCCAATTTTCTAAAAAAATTAGTAAAACACGAAGGAAATTGTTACGAAATAAAGTCATATAAACCGTAAAAATCACCGTTAACAGAAGCTGACAGCTCAGACAATGTGAAAGCCTACCTATGCCTTATGGCTTAAGAATTTAATGAAACTGAGGTAACCTCTAGCCCATACTCATCATCAAGTGCATCCACATCTTGTTGGAAAGGTGTCCTAAACCCAATCGGGTTGGACCGGATCCGACCGGGTCGGGTCATGTACAGTCTATTTACTTCATGTAATAACTTTATTAGGATTAAAAAAAGCACTTATGTTATTATATATATAGTTTATCTGCATATTTTTTGTTGTATATATATAGTAACGTCCCTAGTTTCAAACCGTGATAGTGATTATGGTTGATGAGATCTCTAATCACTATAACAAGTTTGGTACTTAAATGTCTTTAATCCTATGTACTGTCAAATGGGACATTGATAGTATAATCAGACTAGCACGTATTGGATGTCTTCTATCTTATAGAAGGTAGGGATAGATCTCGTCTATCGAAGTGTAGAGACACTTGGACTGTACGTGGACGTGTATTAGAGAATGCATACGTTAGACTGACCTACTTACATTAAGTGTCACACTATGTGGCGGTTGTGTAATTATCCTTTAGACCGGAGTCTTCATGGCATCACGGTGTGGATTGTCATGCTATGACACTATTGAGATTTCCCCTAGCCATGGGTCTATCATGCGGTAGTGATTGGGTATTATATTGAAGCATGCGGAGTATACCATGATTGGTCGTCCGGGACTCGCGTGTCCTATGATTGGGATCGAATATCCGAAATAGCCTTCTTATAAGGAACGTCTTGCTCTCAAGAATCTTTGCAAAGTGGGAGTAAATGTGTTATCCTAAGAGAGCATGAAATCCAGATTATAAGATACGATCGTTAATGTATTGACACTCGTGATACGATCGTATGGATATTATTACAGCGATAGGATTGTATGTTACACGGTAACTGGTTTACATGAAATGTAGTAGTCATTGCTTTTTACTCTTTCGATGATTAGGGGTCACGGTGTGTTACTAGACGCTATCCCATGATCGTTAGGCATGAAGTGCATTTTAGTAAATTGCATATAGTGTCTACGGCCAAAATATTCAGAAGCCTATCGGGTCAAACACATATGAACTTCGAGTCGGATTAAAATGCGGTTATAGTTGATAAGCAAATAAGAAAAGTTTATCTCTAGACTATAAAGGTTATAGTGGTAAATTAATATGGTGGTATTTATTTATTATGAATAAATAAAAATACAATATATTAGTTGTATTCAAATTATATTAATTAAAGAATATTTCGGAAACCAATTAATTGGCATTTGGGGCTCCACATCTAGGGTATAAAGATACACTTGGATTGTGCACTTTAATTAATAAGATTACCATAATATTAATATAAGATATTAATTGATTTTGGAAAAATATATTTATGGTATAAGATAATTATATTCAATATAGGATATTGATAAAATTAATTAATTAAAGAGATAAATCAATCTAATTGATTCCTTATTTTATTGGGAAAATGTTTTCTTCTCCTCCACTCCACATAGGGGCACCACTCTCACTATAAATAAGAGGTGGGTGTCAAGCTCTGTTGTACATAACAATTGCAAGAGCTCATAGTTCTTGTGTAAAGTAGAGAGTATCCTATAGTGAGTTGGAGAGGGGGGAAAAGGCCGGTCTAGCAACTGGAGTTTTCCAATAGCAATCCAAGGAGGATTTCGGCGAGGAGTTCATGTGGATTAGCGATGGTGGCCGGACACGTGGACGGCTTGGGCACTGTACTACTGTCTGTTGACGGTCAAAACGACGATCTTATAGATCATCAATGTACAACCGTCAAACTACTTAACGTGTTTATTGCATTAAACGAAGAACGATCGAGTAAAAGGAAATCCAATTTTAAATTCCACTGCTGCGTAAAGTGATTTCCCAACAAAGGTATCATAGACAGATTCGGGCTAAAGCAATAAGCACATTTTAATTGCATAGTAATTAATCGATAGATGAAAGATTTAAATCACAAGATAGTTAAAAAAAAAGGAAAAGATAGGGGGCTCAGCCGACTGGCGGAGTCCCCCTCCTCTATGACGGCGGCAGCGGCGGCTCTAGGGCTGCCGTCGTCGGCTGTCCTATTCCAACGGGGAGATTGACCCTTTTTGTTTTGTGATAATTATTATGCATAGATATCTCGTTTGTTTAGTTGTGTCATATGGCCAACTAATGGTTCAAATAGTTTGGGCCATTGGGAAACCATAGTGGCATATTAACCAAAATATTGGCATTTCCAAATTTTAATTTGGAATAGGCCTTGGCCCTTTTCAAATATTTGATTTGTAAAAGGCATAGGCTTAGGCCACTTCCAAATTTTTGATTTTGGAAACTAGCCAGGCCTAAACCAAAATTATTTGGCCTTTCCAAATATTTGATTTGGAATAGGCCTATGCCCTTTTCAAATATTTGATTTGTAAAAGGCCTTAACCTAGGCCACTTCTAAAGTTTTGATTTTGGAAAGTGGCAAGACACAAACCAAATTTGGTTTTGGAAGATGCCTTTTGGTTTAGGAAACCAAAGGCATCCCTTTTGGCTAAGAACCAAAAAGAAAGGAAACAAATTGGAAACTTTATAATTTTAATTTTATTTTGAATAGTTCAAATTTAGTAAAACTGAAATTAAAATCGATTTAAAATTAAATGTTAATTTTATTTTCGATTAAGTCATATAAATAATTAAAAGTTATTTAATTATTTGATGTGATAAAATAAGACGCATAAGTAGATAAAATTAGAATTTAATGTTTTTCATAAGATAAAATTATATGTATTAGATGTATAGATATACTGTGATTATATGGACCCCGATTGATCATGGACTCGACCAATAGGATAGATGGGAGTGTTTTCTTTATGTTGGTTTTTTGAAAAATTGTCCTAGGCCTTTATGATGAACGTGACCTAGTTTACTTTTTTCATTTATCCCATTCCCGTTAGCTCCACCTCGTGTGCGGCGGGTGTAATTATCTATTAGATAGATTATTATGTAACAAGAATGGAGCAAGAAGATGAAAACCAAAGAGAGATAAAGAACCCATTGGCGTACAACAATAAAGATCCTATTGGCGGTTGTAGACACCCTTAGTTTGTGACCCGCGGTTTTGTCAGTTTGTATTTGAAACCGCACCTAGGAAAAATCTACGATCATACCGGTTATTTTGTCCGTGGATTGTTGTGTATGTTTTACTTTATATGACATCGTAGTAATATGCACATTGTAGATGATACCATAATCAAACCAAATTAATTAAGTGAAATAATTTAAAATTATTCCCACAACAAAAATCGAGCCAAAATTGTCTCCCAATATTATAGCGATGGTGAAGAGCCTGTGTTCGGATCCAACAGATCGACCACCGTCGGGAGTTGACCTACCTCGGATATATTATCGTTATTGAGATATGATCGCTTTAGATCTCGCGAATATTGGGTTACGACTCGACTAAAGTCTTTCAGTGATTGGCCACCGTCAGGGCCGTCTGACTTTAGAGACAAGGGGTTGACTACCACAGAGAGATGCGGACTGTCAAAGAGTTGACTGGTCAACCACTGGGAGTTGCATATGATGAGATGGGTAGGAGTACCTACTTTTTGAAATTGCCAAGATTGATCGACTACCGTCGGGAATTAAGGCGACTAGATTAGATCCCAGCCACTAAAGAAAAATTATTTACTTGAAATCCAATGGGGAATAGTTGGCTAGTGGGAGTAAAACCTTATAAAATTTTATGTGCAAATTTAGGGTTTTAATACAAGAGCTTTTACTTATTCTATCTTTATTTATTGTTGTAGAAAAATGTCAAACAAATTGAACCTTCGTTTTATCATTGACAATAAGCTTGACGAAACTAATTTTCTCGATTATGAAAGAAACCTCAAAATCGTTTTGATGCACGAGAAGATTGGCTATGTCTTGGACGAGGCCCTGCCAGAAAATCCCACTGAGGGTTCGGCTGCGGATGTTGTCGAGAAGTATAACAAGCACTATTCTGACAGTACTGATGCTACATGTATCACGCTTGCTTCTATGACACCTGAACTGAAGAAACAGCATGAGTATATGGACGCCTACACAATCATGGTCCACCTGAACGAACTCTATGCTTCTCAGTCTCACACTGAGAGGTATGAAGTCTCGAAGGCCCTATTTAGTTGTAATATGGCATCTGGGACTACTGTGGGGTCATACGTGCTTAAGATGATCGGGTACATAGAGAGGCTTGGGAAGGTTGGCCACAAGTTGGAACGAGAGTTAAGTATTGACTTAATTCTACAGTCTCTACCTAATTCATTCTAGCAGTTCGTGATGAATTATCATATGAACAAGATAGATTGCTCCCTTGCGGTGTTATTGAACATTTTGAAAACTGCTAAGGGCACTGTGGGGAAGGGAAAGAAAGTGTTGTTAGTTACTTCTAGCATGGGCAAGGCAAAAGCCCAGAAAAATTCCAAGAAGGCGAAGGCTGCACCTAAGCCAACGCCTAAAATAGCGAAAGACAAATCCAAGGATGCTTGCTTCAATTACGGTGAGACCGGAAATTAGAGGAGAAACTGCAAAGGCTTCTTGAGTACCAAGAAGAAGCATTCTGATGCTTCGACTTCAGGTATATTTATGATTGAGATCAATATTACTTCTTCTAAGTCTAACCACTGGGTATTAGATACTGGTTGTGGTTCTTATATTTGTACGAATATGCAGGCACTAAGAAAAACTAGAGAGCTAAGGAAAGGAGAGGTGGACCTACGCGTTGGAAATGGAGCAAATGTTGCTGCACTAGCCGTAGGAGTTTATTTTCTTTCATTGCCCAATGGTCTAGTACTTGAACTTAATAACTGTTATTTTGTTCATGCTCTTACGAAGAGCATTATTTCTATTTCCTCATTAGATGTTGATGGATTTTCATTTATGTTTGAGAATAAATGTTGTTCTTTTTCACGTGGTGGAATTTTTTATGGTATTGGCAAACTTAGCAACGGTCTCTACATATTAGATATGAATGTTGACATATTTAATATAAATAACAAGAAAGCCAAGACAAATGATTTGAATGAATCCTACTTTTGGCATTGTAGACTTGGCCATATAATTAAGAAATGCATTTCCAAGGTATATAAGGATGGAATGTTGGATCAATTCGATTATGAAACATTTGACACATGAGAAGCTTGTTTACTTGGCAAGATGGCAAAGTCGCCTTTTAGTAGCAAAGGTTTAAGATCCAATGAATTGCTTGAGCTCATACATACTGATGTATGTGGCCCAATGTCAATTCAAGCCAAGAGAGGATACTCTTCTTTTATCACTTTCACAGATGACCATTCTCGTTATGGTTGTATATATATAATGAAGTATAAGTCTGAAGCCTTCGAAATGTTCAAAGAATTCAGTGGTGATGTGGAGAAACAACTAGGTGAAGAAATCAAAACACTTCGATCCGATCGAGGTGGAGAATACCTAGATGGAGAGTTTCAAAGTTATTTAAAGGAGAATGGGCTTCTACCTGAATGGACCCCTCCAGAGACGCCTCAAATGAATGGCGTGATCTCGAGAGGAGGAATCAGATTTGTTAGACATGGTACGATCCATGATGAGCTACGCAGTTCTTCCAAAATCATTTTGGGTGTACGCTCTAGAAACCGCATCCTATACACTGAACCGAGTTCCATCAAAGACGGTTGAGTCCACTCTCTATGAAGTGTTCAAAGGGAAGAAACCAACACTAGGTTACATGAAACCTTGGGGATGTCCAGTTTATGTGAAACGGACCATGCTTGATAAACTGGACCCTAGATCTGACAAATGTCTGTTTGTGGGATATCCTAGGGAAACCAAAGGGTACCAATTTTACCAACTAAGGAACAAAAGGTGTTTGTTGCCAGGACTGGGCACTATCTGGAGAAAGAGTTTATTGTGGATAGGGTCAGTGGGAGTAAGATTGATCTTTAAGAAATTCGAGAACCACTTACGGATAACAGTCCGTTGATGGAAGTAGAGGAAACACAACATACAGATGTGGTGCCACCCTCTACAGTAGACACACTAGCACCTCAAAGATCCACCAGGGAACACCATGAACCTGAAAGGTACACTGGCGTTTATCTCATGGAAGATGAGGACCATAGAACTTATGAGGAAGTGCTATTAAGGCATGACAAAGTGAAATGGCTAGAAACAATGAATTCTGAAATGGAATCCATGAAAGACAACCATGTTTGGAACTTAGTTGATCCACCTGAAGGAATAGTTCTTGTATGGTGTAAATGGGTCTTTAAGAGAAAAACCGACATGGACGGTAACATGACTACCTACAAGGCTAGGCTAGTGGTAAAAGGTTATAAGCAAAGACAAAGAGTTGACTTTGACGAAACCTTTTTGCCTGTTGCCATGTTAAAATCCATTAGAATTTTGCTCGCTATTGCAGCATACCTTGATTATGAAATCTGGTAGATGGATGTGAAAACAGCTTTCCTTAACGGGAAACTGTCTGAGGATGTGTATAAGACACAGTCGAAGGGTTTCACAACCAATGACTCCATGATGGTGTGTAAACTGCAAAGATCCATTTATGGATTAAAGCAAGCTTCTCAGAGTTGCAATCTTCGTTTCGATGAGATAATCAAACAGTTTGATTTCATCAAGAACGAATATGAGCCATGTGTTTACAAGAAGGTTAGTGGGATTACAAACAGTTTGATTTCATCAAGAACAAAGATGAGCCCTGTGTTTACAAGAAGGTTAGTGGGATTACAAACAGCTTGATTTCATCAAGAACGAAGATGAGCCCTGTGCCATTGTGTTCTTAGTGCTTTATGTAGACGACCTATTGCTCATAGGGAATGATGTGACTATGTTACAATCAGTCAAAGCTTGTTTATCCAAGAACATCTCAATGAAGGACTTGGGTGAAGCAGCCTATATTCTAGGAATAAAGATCTATTGAGATAGATCTAAAAGTCGCTTGGTCCTGCAATGCAATCCACTTATATAGACAAGATGCTGAAGAGATTCAGCATGGAGCAGTCCAAGAAAGGATTGCTGCCCATGTCACATGGGGTCTACCTGTCGAAGGGAATGAGTCCTAAGACAGAGGAGGAAAGGGCACACATGAGTAAGATCCCTTATGCTTCGGCAATCGGGTCTATCATGTATGCCATGTTGTGCACAAGACCATATGTCTCGTACCCTCTTATTATGACTAGTAGGTACCAGTCCAATCCATGTGTAGGTCACTGGATTGCTGTCAAGAATATCCTCAAGTACTTAAGGCGTACTAGGGATATGTTCCTGGTTTTCGGGAATGATGATTTAGATTTACGAGGTTACATAGATGTCAGTTTCCAAACTGACAACAATGACTTTAAGTCACAATCTAGATTTGTTTTCATGCTTAACGGTGGAGTAGTGAGCTGGAAGAGTTCCAAGCAGGAGACTTCTGCAGACTCTACAACGGAAGCCGAATACATAGCAGCCTCGGAGGTGGCAAAGGAAGCAGTTTAAAAGAAGAAGTTCATTACTGAACTTGGTGTGGTTCCCTCAATTGAAGGTCCATTGCCTTTGTACTGTGATAATAATGTAGCGATATCTCAGTCAAATGAACCAAGGTCTCATCAGATGTCCAAACATGTGCTACGGCGCTATCACTTGATTAGAGAGATAGTAGATAGATGAGATGTAAAGATAGAGAAAGTCCACACGGATGATAACATAGCTGATCCGTTAACCAAGTCGTTGTCTCAGGCAAAGCATGAGAAACATGTTCACATGCACGGGCTTAGGCATATGGGTGATTGGCTTTAGGCCAAGTGGGAGATTGTTGGAAAGGAGTCATAAACCCAATCGGGTTGGACCGGATCCGACTGGGTCGGGTCATTTACAGTCTATTTAGTTCATGTAATAACTTTATTATGATTAATAAAAGCACTTATGCTCTTATATATATTGTTTATCTTCAAATTGTTTGTTTTATTCATATATTAACGTCCTTAGTGTCAAACTGTGATAGAGAAACCGTGATAGTGATTATGGTTGATGAGATCTCTAATCACTATAACAAGTTTGGTACTTAAATGTCTATAGTCCTATGTACTGTCAAATGTGACATTGATAGTATAATCAGACTAGCACGTATTGGATGTCTTCTATCTAATAGAAGGTAAGGATAGATCTCATCTATCGAAGTGTAGAGACACTTGGACTTTACGTGGATGTATATTAGAGAATGCGTATGTTAGACTGACCCACTTACATTAAGTGTCACACTATGTGGCGGTTGTGTAATTATCCTTTAGACCGGAGTCTTCATGGCATCACGGTGTGGATTGTCATGCTTTGAAACTATTGAGATTTCCCCTTGCCACGGGGCGATCATGTGGTAGTGATTAGGTATGATGTTGAAGGATGCGGAGTATACATGATTGGTCGTCCAGGAATCGCGTATCCTATGATCGGGATCGAATATCCGAAATGGCCTTCTTATAAGGAATGTCTAGTTCTCGAGAATCTTTGCAAAGTGGGAGTAAATGTGTTATCCCAATAGAGCATGGCATCCAGATTATAAGATACGATCGTTAATATTTTGACACTCGAGATACAATCGTATGTTTATTATTACAGCGATAGGATTGTAAGTTACACGGTAACTGCTTCACATGAAAGGTAGTAGTCATTGCTTTTGACTCTTCCAATGATTGGGGGTCATGGTGTGTTGCTAGACGCTATCCCGTGATCGTTAGGCATGAAGGGCGTTTTAGTAAATTGCACTTTGTGTCTACGGCCAACATATTCGGAAGCCTATCGGGTCACACACATATGAACTTCGAGTCGGATTAAAATGCGGTTATAGTTGATAACCAAATAGGGAAAGTTTATCTTTAGACCATAAAGTTTATAGTGGTAAATTAATATGGTAGTATTTATTTATTATGAATAAATAAAAATACAAGATATTAATCATATACAAATTATATTAATTAAAGAATATTCCAGAAGCCAATTAATTGGCATTTGGGGCGCCACATCTTGGGTATAAAAATACACTTGGATTGTGCACTTTAATTAATAATATTACCATAATATTAATATAAGATATTAATTGATTTTTGAAAATGGATATATGGTAATAAGATGATTATATTCAATATAAGATATTGGCAAAATTAATTATTATTAAAGAGATAAATCAATCTAATTGATTTTTCTTATTTTATTGGGAAAAGGTTTTCTTCTCCTCCACTCTACATAGGGGCACCCCTCTCACTATAAATAAGAGGTGGGTGTCAAGCTCTTTTGTATATCACAATTGCAAGAGCTCATAGTTCTTGTGTAAAATAGAGAGCATCCTATAGTGAGTTGAAGAGAGGGCAAAAAGGCCGGTCTAGCAACCGGAGTTTTCCTATAGAAATCCAAGGAGGATTCCAGCGAGGAGTTCGTGTGGATTAGCGATAGAGGCCAGACACATGGACGGATTGTGCACTGTACTACTCTCCATTGACGGTCAAAGCGACGATCTTATAGATCATCAAGGTATAACCGTCAAACTACTTAACATGTTTATTGCATTAAACGAAGAACGATCTAGTAAAAGGAAATCAAATTTTAAATTCTGCTGCATTAAAATAGTGATTTCCTAACACATCTGACACTGTACAATCTTCTATTCTTCCACTAGACTCTGAACCTAATTCAAAATCTCATGAGTAAATTTTATGAAATTGAGTTGAATCATGAAATTCTGGAACATGAGTGTTAGAATCTAAGAAAGGAGAATAAAAGATTAAAGAAAGAACTGGACAAAGTAAAAGCTGAAAAAACTAGTAAGGAGATTCACTCAACTGATCAACAAGCAGTAGATGATCACTCATCCAATGTTGAAAGATTAGCTGAGAAAATTTCCCTACCTGTCAAGTTCACCAATGCACCAGCTTACAAACCCTCAAAAGGTTTGATCAGATCCGGTCTTACTACAAATAATCGGATGATGAGAATACAAACAATGGACAACACAATTCTGAATCTAGGACCAAGAATGGACCAAAGTTCAAAAAAGGACAAACCATAGTTTCAACCACTCATCCTACACCGGTGAAGTCAAAACCCAGTGTAGTGAAACAGCAGACCAAACCATCAATTCAGTCAACCAAAAGCAAAGGTTTTATGAAAGGTAAAGGAAGACTTTACCCTTCAGAAGATGATTGGAATGTTGCACCTCCAAAATACAAGAAGAAACCATTTAATGCCATGCATCATGTGTCTAAGAAAAAACAACCATGGTTTTTTCCTAGACACATTAAGCAACATAGGTTTCCTACTGTATACTGGAAAATGAAAAAGGATGCTAATGCACCAAAAAGTGGAGATGAGTATCAGAATACCTTCAGTAGAAATATTAAAAGCTATTCTGTCATGCCTTATATATATGAAATTGATGACTTTAATTATCAAAAAAGAAGATCATTTGGATATACACTTGGTGTAAGAGGCATGACTACTAATAGGTATGGACCCAAACAGTGTTGAGTACCTAAACATACTTAATTTGTTTTGTAGGATGTCTGGTACATAGAAAGTGGATGTTCCAGACACATGACAGGAAACAAAGGATGACTCACTGGATTTAAAGCTTTTGATGGACCCAAAGTCACCTTTGAAGGCAAAGAAAACCCTGGTAAAATTAAGGAGGAATGCATAATGCTAAAAAACAACTTGAAGATTCAAAATGTGGCATATGTTAAAGGACTTAACTTCAACCTACTGAGTATTAGTCAATTCTGTGACAAAGGCTACAATGTGCACTTCAACAAGGAAGGATGAAAAGTGATTCATAGCCAAACCAACACAGTTCAACATGTATGTAGTAGACTGAAAGACAGCTACAGCAGAATCATGTTTTCTTGTCAAAAGTAAACAATCTATAAGCTGGATTTGGCATAGAAGATTGAATCATCTCAACTTCAAAACCATCAACACACTATCAAAGAACAAGTTAGTTGAAGGCGTACCAGAGATCACATTCAATAAAGAAATTCTATGTGATGCTTGTCAAAAAGGGAAGCAATTAAAAGGTCCTTCAAATCAAAGCCCTATCAATCAACAACAAGAATTCTGCATCATCTGCATATGGATTTTTTTGGACAAGTCACACCAGTCAGTATAAGTGGAAAGAAATACACTCTAGTAGTGGTGGATGACCTCTCCAAATACACCTATATTCATGAACAAAAAGAGAGAGATACTCAAGAAGTTGTCAGATTTGCTAAGAATAATTCAAACTGAGAAGGAACTGAAGATCATCAAGATCAGATTAGATAGAGGCACAGAGTTTCTAAATGAAATTATTAGAACCTACTGTGAAGAGAATAGAGTACTACATCAACTATCAGCAGCAGGAACTCCATAGCAAAATGGTGTAGCAGAAAGAAGAAACAAAACTCTCAAAGAAGCAAGCAGAAGAATGATTGCAGAAGCATGTTTTCCAAAGAGATTTTGGGCTGAAGTAGCAAATACTGCATGCTATACACAAAATAGATCAATCATCAACAAACATCATGGAAAAACTCCATAGGAAATATGGAATGGAAGAAAACCTAATATCTCATATTAGCAAATGTTTGGATCTAAATGTTTTGTGTTGAACAGGAATCAGTTACACACTTTTGATGAAAAAGATGATGAAGAAATCCCTATGGGATACTCTGACACCAGCAAAGCATTCAGAGTACTCAACAAAAGGACCCTGGTGATTGAAGAATCAATTCATGTAGTCTTTGATGAGTCAAACACAAATGGTGAAAACCTTCAAGAACTTGAAGCAGTAAGACCAAGACAAGTCTACATGAATACAATAGTACCAGCTACTATTCTGAATCACAAATTTGGAAATCAAGATGAACCACCAGTCAATACAAAAGAAGAGGTCCCTGCACAAGAGCATGAAGCTGATACACAAGCTGAAGTTGTGGAAGCACCAAGTCAAGAAAAACTTCAACCAGATCTCAACTGGCTAAGAGATCATCCTATAGGTCAAGTCATTGGAGACATTCACATAGGAGTCAGAAACAGAACACAACTGGAGCATATGCTAACATGTTTTCTATCTCAAGTAGATCCCAAAACAATAGATGATGCAATCCAAGATGCTGATTGGATTACAGCTATGCAAGAAGAAATAAATGAGTTTGAAAGAAATGAGGTCTGGGAACTTGTTGACAGACCAGACATAGCCTACATCATTGTAACAAAATAGGTATTCAGAAACAAGATGGATGAACAAGGAATAATTGTCAGAAACAAAGCAAGGCTAGTTGCTAAAGGCTACTCTCGAGTAGAAGGAATAGATTATGATGAGACATTTGCCCCAGTAGCAAGATTGGAAACAATCTGACTCTTTCTAGCTTTTGCAGCCCACAAAGATTTCAAAGTTTACCAATTGGATGTCAATAGTGTGTTTCTGAATGGACTTTTGGAAGAAGAAGTATATGTAGAACAACCTCCTGGTTTTTAACTTAAAGGGAAAGAAGATAAGGTGTACAAGCTCAAAAAGGCACTGTATGGACTCAAACAGGCACCTAGAGCTTGGTATGAGACACTATCACAATTCTTGATCAAGAATGGATTCAACAAAGGAACTATAGATAAAACTCTTTTCAAATTATAGGAAGGAACAAGCACCCTATTAGAGCAAATCTATGTTGATGACATTATCTTTGGATCAGAGGATGAAAAGTTGTGTGAGAAATTTGCAAACCTAATGAAGAGAAAATTTTAGATGAGCATGATGGGAGAATTAAATTACATTCTTAGGCTACAAGTAAAGAAAATGAAAGATGCAAATTTCATCAATCAAGCCAAATACACTAAAGACCTAATTCACAAGTACGGTATGGACATAAGTGGAACATTTATAAACCATGTGTGCAAGAGTCATTCTTGGAAAAGATGAAGCTAGAAAAGATAATGATCAGAAAATGTATAGAGGAATCATTGGATCCCTACTATATCTAACTGCAAGCAGACCTGACATAGCATTTGCAGTAGGAGTATGTGCAATATTTCAAGCTCAACCTAAAGAATCACACCTACTAGCAGCCAAAAGAATAATCAAATACTTGAAGAACACCATCTATGTTGGAATTTGGTATCCAAAAGATGGAGGATTCAAATTGATATAATATTCAGACTCTAACTATGCTGGATGCAAGATAGATAGAAAAAGCACCTCTGGAACATGTCAAATCCTTGGCAGCCGACTGGTATCATGGTTTAGCAAAAATTGAAACTCTATATCTAAATCAACAGCTGAAGCAGAATATATAGCAGCAGGCAGTTGTTGTGTACAAGTACTATGGATCAGACAGCAGCTAAGGGACTATGGAATGGAGGAGAAGACAATTCCAATAATGTGTGACAACACAATTGCAAATCTATTATAGAAAATCCAGTATTGCATTCAAGAACAAAGCATATTCATGTGAGACATCACTTTATCAGAGATCATGCTGAAAAATGAGATGTTATTCTAAGATACATACCCACTGAAAGATTCAGCATGTTGAGAACTGAGTTGGGAATGATAGAAATTGACTAAAGAGCAGCTAACTGGAGTAATCAGCTAAGTGACTTCACTAGCTGATTAAACCTTTGCCGTTACAGGAGATGTAGCAAGTAAGGCACTGGTACTCAGCGAAGTCAACTTCACTTATTGTTAAGTACAGTTATATATAGCAGCTCAGTGAAAAAGTCACAACACCGGCTTAGTGACCAGCCAAGTCCCTCCGCAGAAGAATATATTAGAGTCAACGGAAAAATAAAGTGTGAACTAAACCACTTTAATACACGTGGAAAATCAAGAAGTTATGGAAGATTATACTACAAAATGTTACACACGTGGAGATCATTTTTCAATCGTGGAGGTAACTATAATATTTTTTATATTTACAAACGCCTTGATTCCCGGGATCTATCATTACTTACCACAATCCCGGGATATAAATCAAATATCGTGATTTATATACATAAAATAACGCCATTACGTCACAAAATCATTCCATATTCAACCACGTTCACACTACTCAAATCATAAACCACACATAGAGATTTTTCAATTCTTTAAGCTCTTTGCAAATCATAAACCCTAATTTATCCCCATGAAAAATCAAAGCTTTTTCAAATATTCATCACATTCAACAAATGGCTTCATCTTCTTCAATATCTCCCAAAGAACGATTCGTTTAAAAATCGATCATCACTGGATCGTTCTTTAAGCCTGAACATTATCTTTCTTTCTGTGAGAATGATGTACAAGCCCAATGATTGGTTATCAGGCTGTACAAATCTAGGGTTAATGATCTTCTTAAAGCCCCCAATAACTAGAATATGCTATGAGAACCTGATATCATTTTGGAAAAATGCAAGGTTTGTGCCCAGCGCAAAGAAGAGTGATCACAACTGTATAAAAAGTTCAATCTTTGGGAAAGAAGTGGTCATCACACTTGGTCTTCTCAACAGATTCTTACAGCTACCCATGATTGGTCCGGAAAATGTGAAGCTCATGCAGATTGACATCAACAACTTCTGGGCTGAGATAGCCAAAAGTCCCAAAAAAAATAGCAAAACCTACAACCTACCCATATCAGTACTCAAACTTCCATTTGCCGAGTTTGCACCAGTTATCACCAAGAACATTGAAGACAGAAAAGGATCGATGGAAAATTTGACCGAGTAACGGGTCAAGCTAATGGCTGTTATCTATCAAGGTATTCCCTTTGACTGGTCAACATTTGTATTCAACATGTTGAAAGATCAAATCCAGAAGGAAATTGATCTGACAATTACGGCACCGAAAAAGGGTTTGCAGAAGAAAGGTCATTTATGGGAGAGTAAATCATATGGATTCCCTCTCCAACACTTGTTTGATATTTTGAAAGTGAAACCCATCAATCAACAGCCTCCACACATGTCCAAGGTAATGTTCACCTACATAAAGGCATCCCTGAAACCCAAACCCTCTACCGGACGTAAAAGGAAATCACCCGAAAGAAGTAAATCAGGGATAGGAAGACGAACAAGATCCCAAAAGGCATTAGAGGACACCCCTATGCTCAGTACCAGCAATCAGGATAAACATGTGGTCATCAGTGACGATGCAACGACTGAGGGAGAGAAACAAAAAGAAGTGACACATCTGTAAGAAGGTGAAGAAGGATACCGTCTCACCTCATCTGATGAAGAAGAGATTGAAGGTCAAGATGACGCTACTGACAGTTAGGCAGACAAAGACGAAATAGAGCCAGAGGAAGAAAACCATCTCAAAGAAGATCAAGAAAAGATGGAGATTTCTGATGATGACCTAACTCTTCAAGAAGTGATTCTCAAGAGCCTCAACAAAGTTGACAAACAGCCGAGTGAGCCAGCTGATCAAGCTCACTCTGCTGAAATTGCCAAACCCCTACTATTGCCAAAGAGGGAACATCATCAGAAGCAATCAAGTCTCCGGCACATGGAACAGGAAGTCAGTTGTTCCAGGGCCTGTCAAGTCCAAGTATCTCTTAGCAACCTCTCACTGAACCTGAGAATACTGACAAAAAGAAAGAAGAGAAAGAGGAAGAGAAGAAAGAAGACACATCAGAAAGTGAGGATGATAAAGAGAAGGAAGAAGATGACGATGATGAGGATGTTGAAGTGGTACCAGAAGAAATTGATCTAGAAAGACTTTTCAATCTGGATATTCAACCTTTAATTGTAAACATGGAAAAGCAGTATCACAACAGGCAAAACATGAAAGCTGCATTAAGGAGTGATGCAACCACCTTAAACCACAAAATTGAAGACCTCATCAGTCACATTAAGGTTCAAGATGAGGTCATGGAGAAACAGGGCAACCTGCAACATCTCATCCCCTACCATGTCAAGACCAATCTTGAGTTTCATGCTGACATGATTGATAACAGTCTCAAACCACTAGTGGTTACTTTAAATGCTCACACTCATCAACTTCACCATCTGGATGAGGCTATGGAATATTCTGGACAGCAACTCAAAACCCTGATAAATGTCATTGAGGCCAACAACAAAATTCTGGAGAAAAGGTATGGTCCTCTCCCTGAGTCTGAAGAAGCAAGTGCAACTCTTGAAGCACGATTTGGTGCTACCAAAAAGGGGAAGGAAGCTCAAAGCCTGAGAGCTCTAGTGGAAAGAAGGCTAGCCCAAAAGATAAGGGCAAGGGCATCAAAGGCAAATGCATCAGGTTTGAAGAAAAGAAACTGTAGTAGCCCTTTCTATATTGATTTATTTACTAATATAAATTCCCTTGAATAATTAAGATGCAATACCTTATTACCCTTAAATGGATGAATAAATTTGTTGAGTATTATTCTAGTGTTTATTATGCAAAATTTTGGTATACTTATGTTCAGGCTTATGAGGGTTTCGGCATCATCAAAAAGGGGAAATTGTTAGAACATTTTATTATGTTTTGATGATAGCCATACTAGCCGCTGTAGCAAACCCGAAATAAGTTAGAATTCTCTCAGTATAAGTCTTTACTTAGAGTCCTGACAGTTGTATAAGTTGAGTCGACAAGTATTGTACTAGTTGGTAGGACAAACCGAGTAAAAATGCAGATTTCGGCAGAGTGAACCCAAACCAAGTACCAAAGCAGAGAAGCATGAAGATATTATGGTCTCGACTTATAACCAAGGAAGTCTCAGATGACCTTGGATAAGTCTAAGTTACATTCCAAGTGATGAAACTTGATTTTTAAATATGGTGTACACTGATCTCACACAAATCAAGGATCAGTGAAGTACAAAGATTCTCCTGAATCTAAAAGAATGAAGGAAATAGTGAATCGGCAAACTGAACTGACTATCGGCCGAGTGAAGACAAAGCAGTGAAGGAAGATCAAAACGGAAAAGTCAGACAGTCACTTAACTGATCAGAGAACGGCCAAGTAAACCTTACTTGATCAGATTTATAAGTATGAAGAAGATACAGAGGATCAAGCCTTAAATGCACAATAAATTAAGGATCAATCAAGGACGGATTTTATGATAAACGTTTGAAGAAAAATCCGATCACAGAAATCATAGAGAATATAATTAATGGGGAATCAAGAATAAAATCAAGGATTATTCCCCTCAATACAATAGCCAACGGATGGAAATTCAAATCAAGGATTATCAAGAGTATAAATAGAAGGCATTTACAGACAAGAAAAAAAGACACATAAGAGAACGATTAAGTTTGATAATTTACAAGCACACACTCTGTCAATGTGAAAAGCCAGCATCTGTGCTAGGAAATATCTAGAGATCAACTCTTAGGAATCAGAACTTCAATTGCAACTGAAGCATTGAGATTGATCAACAAACTTGTGAATCCAATTCACTTCAATCAAGCAACTGAATCAGAGCCATCTGAGAAGGAGTTGTGTTTGTGATAGCGGCTGAAGGATTTGTTCCCAAGGAGCAGTGAAAGAGACTGAGTCACCGAAGCTATTGAAGTTGTGGGAGTGATAGTCTTGAAGATTGTGAAGCTTGTGTAGTCAAGGACAATCAGGCTATTGTATTTGTGAAAACAAAGTGAAATTCCTCCAATCATCACAGGAGAAGAGTGGATTAAGGGATTACACCACCCTGAACCACTATTAATATTTGTGTCAATTTACTTTCAACAATTTACCTTACTGCATTTATTTAATTGCTTATATTATATCATATATATGTGATTGCATAACCTACTTTGAAACAACATATTAAGAAGGGACTTATCCGCTGTCCAAAACCTTTTAAATACAAGAAAAGTTTTTGAAACTCCACTATTAGTCATTCACCCCCCTTCTGACTATAGTTTTACCCTTCTCTGGGACCAACACATTGTCACTAGGAAATACGGGCCAGATTATTGGGTAGGCGATTTCCAGCATCATCAATTGGCACTAGAAGAAGGGCCTTATACTGTAATTGTTGAAGATCCCAATCATGCCTAAATCATGTAAGCAATCAACGGTAGAAAATTTCTAGTGTGGTCAAAATACTGATGGTGGAAAGGTTACAATGGTCAACACCAAAAACCAGACTCCACACCCTGAAAGAATTGGATTTAATCCAACCCAAAAAGACAGTGCGGACCAACTACTAGTTATGAATGCAGTTATTTGGAAAGAAACCCTCAAGGTAGCTAATCAAGATGAAGATCCAAAAGAAGATATATCAGAGAACATGCTGATAACTACGATCAATACAATATCAGGTGGCCTGAACAGAGCATACCACTTAGAACACATAATAGAACAGCAGCAGGTCTATTGGCATTCCGACGTCTAATAAGAAACCATGGTTTTCTGGAAAAGTAACCTATGGCCCAAGGGATCCGCTTTTCTTAGTTGTAAACAACGAAGGGTTGGTGAATGAAGCATTGGTTAATCGAAACTTGGTACAACGCATCTGAGTGGATACTGGAAGCGCGATGATTGTACCGTAGCACTTTTTCTTCCAATCCATAAAACTAAAGGATTCTGAGCTGAAACCCGTCTCCACTCTGTTGTGTGGCTTTGCCGACCCCAAATTCATCCTTTGGGCATTATCCGATTAGCCACCAAATTTGGCCACAAACCAAAGGGCATGACCCTTATGGAAAATTATGTCGTCAACAATGCTCCATCCGCTTACAACATCATAATTGTGTGGCCGTCCTTGATCGACCTCCAAGCTGTAATTTCCCAAGCTCACGTCACTATGAAGTTTCCCACCATCAAAGGATCGGTGAAAATTAAAGGTGACGTGAATGTAGCCAGGAGCTGCTACACGGCCACCGTCATTGGAAAGGCGATGGTACAACAGGTTATTATTGAAGAATTGCTTGTAGAAGATGAAGAAACCTGGTCCACTGAAGACAATGTTGAAAACGCCAGCCTTTGGGAAGATAAGGCAGACTTAACGGTAAGAATCGGCACCTGGATCCCAAATCAGCATAAAAAACTACTCATCGACCTGCTTAAGGAATTAAGAGATGTATTCACATAGAAGACCGAGGATATGACAGGTCTTAGCCCGGACATAGCTTTGCATAAATTAAAGGTACATCCGAGATGGAAACCAGTTCTGCAAAGGAAGAGACACTTCGCACTGGAGTGAATTCTTGTAATTGAGAAGGGGGTAACCAAGTTACTTCAGGCAAATATCACAAAGGAAGTGGTGTATCCGGAATGTTTGGCAAACCCAGTCTTAGTTAAGAAACTAGATGGAAGTTGGAGGATGTGCGTTAATTTCACCGTCATCTACAAAGCATGTTGTTGGAAATAATATTTGTGTTTTGATGATGATTTGTCACGTACTTAGTGAGATCACTTACAACCAATGATGATGAAGTCATAACTAACTGTTATAGTGCATAATGAAAGAAGAATCAAGAAATAGTCTAGAGAAATATGTATAAGTTCTATCTGGAGTCTGAACTTTGTATAGGTTGTTTCAGACAAGCATTGTAATAGATAGGAACTAGGCGGACAGTTGTGTCACAACAAGAAAACTGAGTATACATATGACGAACTGAGGGATCAGACTCAGTTATGAGAAAACTGAAGAAGATAAGTTAGCTGGGGGACACAGACTCAGTTGGCTTGTCTAAGAAGACTGAAGAACTGAGGGACACAGACTCAGTTATTGAAGACTGAAGAACTGAGGTGGCAAACTCAGTTAGAAGCTGATTAAGTCATGACTATAAGAAAGGATTCAGGCAAATCTGTGTTGACCTAAAACTGAACTATTGATCATATAATGCTGAATAATCTTAAGGACAAAGATTATCAGTTACCAGGAAAGAAGAAACTGAATGGTGTACCCTGACTTAGTCAATTAAAGTTAGATGTCATGTATATAACGTACTCAGTTTTGAAGAAGAGTAGAAAACTGAGTTAAGGCCTTGTTTAATTTGAAAAAACAAAACGACAAAAGGTCATACATATGAACGTTGGCTAAACTATAAATGCAACGGATTTAAAATTTATCTGACCGTTACATTGCCCCTATAAATACTCAGAAGGAAGTGCTTGAAAAAGGGAGGTCTACGACAAGGGTTAAAAAGCATATATCTGAAAATCCAGATCTAGAAAATCAGATTTCATATCTAGAAAAGGGGAAGCCAACAAAATTGCCTTGAGATTATAAATAAATATTCAGTAACCCATTAAGGGGGAAGAAGGCATCTTGGAGCTACAACGCCATATCCAAAAGAAGCACACACCTCACTGAATTAATCTGTTGATTAATTCTAAACCTAACCTTTGTGTAAAAAAAATGGTTGGTTGTGCATAGTTTGAGGAGAGCAACTCCACATTTCCTCATACGGTTGCAACTCAGTTGCCACAGCTGTTGGTGCAGTCTGCGGACTGTGTTTGTGTGGTGAGCTGGTGAAGGAGTCATTCACCTCCGAAAGATCAGTGTGTAGAGTGAAGGGAGCAATATTACCTTTCTTCATTATGTGTAGACAGTGAAACTAGGGTGTCGTGAATGACTGTCATTGGGCTAGGATTTTGTAACAGTTATCTCAAGATTCCAGTGATACCTCCTACACCACAGGAGAAGGGGAGACGTATGGGATTACACCACCCGAACTTCCATAAACAAACTCGTGTTGATTTACTTTACTCTTTTATATTTGTGATGTGATTGCTTTAATTATTGTATTGTCATGTTATCACTCACTCAAAGACACATCGTATAATGAGTCAAGACAAAATCGATACATAGGAGGATTAGATCTTTATTGACAAATCTATTGCACGAAAGGCTTAATCTTATCCACTGCAAGTTAGTTCAGTTCTAGCATCAGCTAAACTGAATTAGCTAACTCCTACGCAAGGTTAAAGGATAGGAACAAAATTGAATTGAGCATCGCTTGTCGGGCTCGGGCTTTAAGTTTAGTAAAACTCGCCCGGGTACTTTCGGTTTTGGGATTGTTTTTGGTGACAAGTTTATTCACCCCCCCAAACTTGTGTTAGCCTTTCCAAGGGACCAACAATTGGTATCGGAGCAGTTCTTCCATTTGGAAGTGATCCAAAGATATCTTATAAACCAGTTGTTGAAAACCCCTCACTGTATTAGTTGTAAAAGCACATAGTTGGATTTTAATGGATACATCTAGAATTAGAAGTTGGCTTACTCACCCTCTGACTAACTGTTTGCAAAATGTATCTGATTTTTAGGATCATGTTTTCGAGAGGTTCAGTGCTACAAATTCATACACAAATCCATAACCTCAACTCAGTGACGATGTGGATAGCAATCTCAATGTATATGATGACAAATCCAGAGAAGTTCCATCACTAAGTAATTTCTCAAAAGAAGAAGAAAAGAAGTTCTTGCAAGTAACTGATGATATAAAAGACGCATTAGAGCAACAAGAGAATGTACATTCAAACCGTGAAGCTATAATAAACAATCAAGAAGATGTACATTCTTCAACTCAGTTATCATCCGCTGAACTCAGTCAAAGAAACTCTGAGCTTGTCAAGTTGGTGGAAAAGCTCACACTTGAGTTGAAACTAAAAGATATAGAACTTGGCAAAGCGAAAGAGTGGAATGAGTTTCTTGAAACTAAGATGTCAAATCTAGCTGAAAGGTTAATAATATCTAGTAAATTTGACAAAAGCAATGATAATTCCCCATCCTTACCCAGTCTTAAGATTTCAAGGAGTGTAAACTCTAGACATCAAGATACTGGAAGACCTAGTGGATTCCACAGAGGAAATAAAGATGATAAATCTAAAAGAATCCTTGTGAAATCAACTAAGGTTGAGCGTAATGGCCTATCTGGGAAAGAGATGAGAAAGATTAATTCTCTCATCAAAGAAACTGAAGTCTGTACTTCAGTAACTAATCCAGCCGGAACCAAGAAGATATGGGTACCGAAGAAAACTTAAACTGCTTTTGCAAGCTATGTCGGTTCTTATGTTGTCAAACCGAGAAAACTAACTTTCACGCAGTCGGAAAAAGGCAAAAGTCGATGAAGGGCAAATTGGTCAAAAGCAAAAACTTTCCACTACCATCCGACGCTTGGGTGACAAGACAAATCACCTGAAGCCATGTGTCAATCAAGGAGAAGAACTAGATGTGCATCCCTACAAATCTCATTGATTGTGACACGACTCTCATTTAAAACGATTGAGTAATTGAAAGACTCAAAAATGCATACTATTCCTACAATCTTGACAAAATCTTGCTCAATCAATTTCTAAACATTCAAAGTTCCCCCAAGAACTCTTAATTTAAAAATCCATGGAGCGATATAACATTGATGAAAGAATCACCATGAGTCTGGATGATTTCAGTCAAAAATTTTCAAACTCCACCCTATCAATTCAGATTGCAGACAAAATCAAAAAGATTCGAGGACTTGAAAATCTGATTGATACGAAGGTCAATACTCTGTACCCAGAAGACATCAAAGACTTCTACAGAAACGCCATAATCGCTGATGATGGAAAGAGTTTTAGGACAATAGTTCAAGATAAAAGCATTATCATTAATGAACATCCGCTTCCCTAATCTTTGGTTTGGACATATTTGCAGGATCTTCATCTCTCACTTTTGAAATGAACAAAAAGTCGACTTTGGAATGTCACAAAGACTCAACAAAGATGAGAAAATTTTCATTGCATCCATTTATCAACAAAAACAAGAGTTCGCATTGTTGAAAATTCTTCCGACCAAAAAGGTTATTAGTCACACTTGGAATCTCTACATGCTTTCAATCAAAAGATAAAACTAATCTATGCTATTTGGTTTGAAGAAAAGTCGGATTGGAACAAGTTTTTTCAAGCAATTGATCAAGCAAATTTCGGATGAAAAGCGAAAGCTCAAGGAAGAAAGGTTGTTCAAGAAAAGTTCTTGTTGAAAAAGGGATTTACATATCTGGTTCAAAGTCTACTAGACTATTTCTCCATCTCAAAATTCACAGAGACAGAAGTAATACTGAAATCAGTGTCTGGTGGAGCGAAGAAAAGGAAAGTCGATGAGGAAGACATGAGAGAAACTTCAAACTCTAGCTCAAGTGGAACTGTAAATCTGGATGAAAGAACATTAAGAAGACATGGAGGATGTGGAACAAATATTTTGCAGGAAAATCGAAATGTAAGACGCTATTCAAACTGAAGATGAAACTGAAGAAAGTGGACTTCCAACTGAAATACATGAAGGATATACTGAGGAGCAAAGATAAGTCTTGGAAGATGCTGAATTTTGCGCGACTGAGTATGAGAAAGAACTATTAAGTCATGACTCTCATTATCATGAAGCCAGTTCCTCATCTCAAGTTCAAAATGCGTCTACAAGCAAATCGATATTGAAGGACATTCCCCATGATGCAATTGAAAGGTCTCAGCACCAATTAACTGAAACTAAGGAGAAATTGGAAGGATTAAAAGTGATCATCGAAAGCCTGATGCAGACTCTACAAAAGAAGCTCTATGAATTACATGAATTTATTTCAACACCACATTACTCAGGTCTGAACAAATACTCCAACATCATCGCCTTGCACAAATTATTTGAAGTAAGCTTTTGCTTATCTTCAAACAAGGGGGAAGATAAAAATGAAGGTGATGTTGATGCTGATAAAACAGAAAATGCTGACAAAGCTAAAGAAATATATGCTAAACTGTTGATTAAAGAACAAGACAGACAAGTAGATGCTGATCTACTTGCTATTCAACAAAATGGAGAAGCAGTTGATAATCTGATCGAGGAGCTAATAGTAGAAGAAACTTTTGTAGAAACAAGAACTGAGGAAGATGAAGAAGCCTCAGTTAAAGTTGTGTTAAACATTGTCACGGATTTTATCTAACAAAACAACAAGTAATAAATTTATAAATCCGGTATTCCCCAAGTGTAGGGATCGTAGTATAGCGATTAATACCGGAGTCGATCACAGGGAATCGGGGTTGTTTAATCTAGTTCTTATTAATTCTTCTAAAATTGTCACTACTATTTATTACTAAACCTAAACTAAAATTGTCAGTCCAAAGCCAGGAAGGAAAGTTACGAACTTAACTAATGAAAATAAAATATATTCTAAAACGAAAATAAAATTCTAACTAAGCAACGAAGAACAAGGCACAAAGGTTTTCAATTAATTCAACGACGAACAAGCTATGATCCACCTATCTCACAACTCTGAATTTCTACCCTAGATCGTTTAGTGAAGATTTAATAAAGATGTTGTTCACCTATCAAAGGTATGAATTCCTACTCTCGTAGATAATTCGCCTATTAATCTCTCATCTCTCGATCTTAAAGATTAACGCTTCCATAACAAAGGTGTAAGATTTCTCAATCTAGCAACCTAGAAATTTAACCTAGCAACTCTCGTTATTTTTAGGTTAAAAATCTAATCTTTACTACGGTGATCTAGGTCTAACAACGATTTTCATCAAACGTTAAACATCAAACATGCAAACATCTCTCGATTTAATTGCATAAAAACAAATTAAACATAATAAAGAAACAAACTTTAAATTAAAACTCACAAAACCAACTTAAGAGTTGAAATCAAGTGGCTGCACGATCGGTTTCACATGCTTGTTCAGGACGTGCTCAGCTCATATCCAGGAATGAATAAACAAAATAAAAAAAATAAAAAATAAAAATAAGGCTGGGTCGACCGAGCAGGAGCACTCGGTCGACCGAGTGTGCCTATTCTCGGTTTCTGTGCTGCAGCTTTTCTCCAGGATGATCGAATTGTCCTTCGTTTTCTGCTGATGCCTCTCATTTTATAACTTGTTTTGTCGACTTAGGGTTTTATTATTAGCAAGTCTAAACCCTAATAAATAAAAATAAAGATAATTCCAAGTCTATCCTTTCTGATCTTCTGGACGCACGTCTGGTAGGGTGGACGCTCGTTCACTTTAAGTAAATTTCTTCGAATCGAGCCGAGCTGGACAAGACGCCCGTCCCATGAATTTAATCTTCAGTTAAACATCGTTTTAACTCCTTCCATGCCATATAAATGTACCTACAAGGTGATAGAAACATGCAAAATGTAGAACCATATATGTTGATGGAAAAATCATCGATAAAAACACGTAATAAGCTCGATTTTGCACTTAGACATCTTCAAACGTCATTTTTTTCAATAAATCCATTTAACATGTAATTTTCTATAAAAATTACTAAAATACGAAGGAAATCGCTACGGAATAATATCATATATATCGTAAAAAATCACCATTAACAACTCCCCCACACTTATCTTTTGCTCGTCCCGAGCAAAACAAAACAAGAAAATCAAGGCTTACTCAAAACATTGAATCACATACACTCCCATATATCAAATCACAATCGGTCGACTAGCATCAAAAACATACACCCCAATGAAATAAACGATTACTCGAATGTGTAGTGTGTGCAAAGCCTTCTTCAACTTCCACCGATTCCACACTTGACAATTAAATTCAAGCTAACCAACAAATACCCATTTATGATAGATAATGAATTATCCTGACTATACAAACGCCCTACAAAACTACTCCCGTCATGACTAGAGTAATACATGTGTTTTCGAAATCTTTTCAGTTGTACCCAGAGGATATTCCCTACAACATATACCTTGGCCTATACTGGGGATAAGGTAGGTGATAACTAAGTCTTTCATTTATTCATACCACTTTCTTTCGTAAGTTGATTTAATAATCTTTCACATTTAAAACACACATCAGAATGAGCTCTTGCCCGTCATAGCAGAATAGGACATTCGAGATATACCCTACCTTACTCAAATCATAAGGTAGCTTCTTCTGACTGTCGTGAGCTTTTGGTCATCATAGTGGTATAGGACATACGTGGTATACCCTATCGCACTCAAATCATCGACTAGCTTTCGACACACACAATTACTTCATTTACTTTTCAACTTTTCATTTGACAATAAGTTACGTGTTACTTATCACATTCAAACCTTAGATATTCACAGTATATCATACTCCGGATCTAAATACAAACTATCATAAGTCTCAAGATATATACGTAGCACTAAGTACATGACTTATAAGAAAATCAGAAATCACTCGTCAAAAGGGGTATAACTTTATAAATTAGCTCATCATTCACTATGGCTCGTGAAAAATAGATCTCACGTGAAACAACTAACTTATCAAACATATGATATATAGCTTGGATGACTGTAAAAATATCGAACATTGAATTGAATTGCCTACTCGGGACAAAACAAAAACAGAAATGCCGGGAAAATTTTGAAAATTCTAGCTCATTTAGCATAGAAACATAACGAGTTAAGCAAATGTGTAGATACACATCAAATCATTCCCCTCCCCCACACTTAATGATCAACATGCCCTCATGTTGTGCAAAACGAAAGAAAAGGGAAAAGACTTAGCTGAGTTAAATCGTCAAGCGAATCGTCAGTCAGGCCGGAGCCCACATAGTGACACTCAGAACTCGTAATCTTACAATGTAGTTCGACAAAACCGCTAGAATGATACCTGCACTACATGACAAACACGGAAACATCTCGGGGAAAACGGGGAATGATACCAGAATGAAAAGAGAAAACGAGGAATACAAAAGATAAAGCATTAAACACATCCAAAAGGTGAAACAAAGTATGAAACGAAAGTACTGATGCCTTATGGCTTACATGATCCATCGGAAATAAGAAATAGTAGCTAAATATGAAATACAATGAATCACGGAATCAAAAGTAGCGTAAATATACAATCACAATGATCTAGGCAAATCAAAAATCCAAAAGTAGACAAATAAAATCATGACTGCCCCGGAGCCGGAGAATCATCAGCCGGAGGATCGGAAGAAGGTCCAGATGGTGGTGCTGCAGTCCTATCTACGGAGTCAGGCTGCTCCTCATCGGAAGAAGACTCAGATTTCTCCAAAACATCCGCAATGGCTTGCTCGATCTTGTCAGAATAATGGTAATCAATAACGCTCGGATCGAAAACTCTGACGTCCCTTGGCCGCCGGCCTTCACTGATACACTGCAGAATCGTCAAAATGTTGTTATGAGACGTCCTGATGTCCTCCAGCCAGTTCCGCACACTATTGCCCATACTTAGCCTCATCCGAACCGAAGGAGATAAAGTAGGAAGGGGGAATGGTCGAGGCGGTGCCGAAAAAGAACCAGGCTCACGTGCCACCTCAGCCTCAGTCTCAGGCTGACCCGAAGATTTCACTCTTTCCCTCTGCAAGAACCTAGGATTCTTTGGTTTGTGGTCGGTCTTGTACTCGGGAACTCCAGCATCTTGACAGAGACCGTGGATCAAATGTGGACATATCAAGCACCGAGTATACACCTTCTGATTCATGGCCACCTCGTCGAAAATCGCTAGCCCGACATCAACATTGAGCTTGAAGTACAAGGCATACAGCATCCCAAGGTCACCAATGTGGAAGTGAGTCAGGTTGTTCTTAGGCAACAACCTGTTCTGGATAAACCGATACTGGACCTTCCAATCCTCTGTCCAACTCGTAGTTATCAATTCCTTCCTATCTCCACCCGGCCTAAGTGTCCACGGTACCTCCGGGCATACCAACATCCGTAATTCCTCCAACGGATCCTCACCGGCATCCTGTTTAGCTTTGATCGCTTCCTTGTAGTCCAGGCCCTCAAAGGTATCTAATCCGTACTTCCCATTGACAACCGCCGGTGTAAATGGCACCTTAACTCCCCGAACAGTGACCACCCCAGTTGCCAAATCTGTCTCCGAACAATTGGCATAAAATTCACGGACTAAAGTAGAATTAACCGGGGTCCGTGGGGTTACCATCAAAGCTCCCCACTTCCTATCCCTCAATAACTTTACAAATAAGGGATCAACCTGAGGCTCAAGGACAGCTCGCTCGATCAACATCGTTCTCGTGAGATAATGCTTATTATAGACCTCCATCGCCTTAGGGTTGATGAATCTATGAGCACAGGAAATAGGATAGCGGGTCTCACTCTCTGCCTAGCCGGCTCATCTCCTCAGCTCATTATGCACTTGCTCACCCCGAAGCCACACCCTAGTCCGCATCCTCACTAATGGCTCATCATCGCTGCTTGCACCCGCACTCAGGCTCATCCCGCAAAGGACCTCTAGATTGACCTCTGGAAGATTCTCGACGCCCCAATACGAATACCCCCGGTTGGGATTGACTAAAGTGGGGTCCACACCCTTCTTTTCTTGGCGTGTTCCTTAGCTACCCCTTACCATGCCGTTTCGAACTGTTTGTGCACCATTTTAAACTAAGACTAAACTACCAACAATCCCGAATCCAAATTCAAGCAAAAACACCCGTTTAACGCCCAAACGGGATTTCCCAAACAATCCAAAACCAAACCACAACAAAACAAAGAATGCAGACCATCCAACATCATCCGCCAACATCCCGATCACCACAAGAAACAAAAACAAGAATGAACAAGAAAGAAAAACAAATAAGAGAAAATTTATAAAATAGTCGACTCGAAGATCGACTCAAAAAAAACGTGCAATAATCTAGGAAAAGCTTACAAAATCTTACCAAATATGATGATGGGATGATGATAAAACGGATTAGAAGTCCAAACAATGCCAAATTGAACCCAAAAATCAAATTTTTCTTCAAAACAGTCGCACCAACTATATTACTGAATCGAATCAATGGTTGTTTGTTGGAGGATTTGGAGTGAAAAATCGACAAGAGGGGATTGAGAGCTGCTTGTGGGACTTTGAAGCGTCCAATTCGGTGTAGAAACAAGGATTTTAGGGCAAAAGGAGGGCAAAATTCGGGTGTGCCTTTCAAATTTGCTGATGCGAATAAAGAATTGGAAACAAGGGGTATATATAGATGCAGGCCGGAACGGGCGTCCATGATACTGGACGGGCGTTCAGCTGGGGATCATATGAACCGGACGGGCGTCTGGTTTTGCAGACGTGCGTCCAGGTGCCCAAAACATGTACAGAGTTGGAAGGAGGATTTCAGACGGGCGTCCAAGAATTTTGGACGCTCGTTCACAAATTGTGCATGGTGGACGGACGTCCAGTGCACTGGACGGGCGTCCAAGACAGAAAAATGCAAAAATAATGAAATTGCATAGAATTTAAATTCAAACTTGCATTTTCTCATTAAACTTAAATAAAACTCCAAAAATACAAATGAAATCCAACGAAGTACATAAAATTACTAGAAAGTATGTAAAAACAAATAAAAAAAATAATGGGTTGCCTCCCACCAAGCACTTTTGTTCGACGTCGTTGGCTCGACGAAACAACCTAAGAACGCTAGTCATCGTAAATGGCCGACCAATCTATCACTCGAATAAGACGCCGGAGCATGTCAATCGCTGGAGGGAAGTCATACTCATCTTGTAAACCCCAGTCCTCACCGGCTACAACAACACCTCGAAAATGTTCAGACTTTGCAAAGACTAGCGCTAAATCTAACAAAGATCGGATCATTGAGGATCGTGGTACGGACGCCCTGTAGCCTCCTCAGTAACTCCTCGGTGGTGAAGTCTCTACCTCCCGAACAGCGGGGAACAATGAGAACATAGGTGCCAGTCTTGACGCGGGTACTAATGTCAAAATCTACGTGCAAAACGATAGTCCCTCCCGGTCCATCATCTACAGTGATAAGTGGGATCCTCCTAAGGAAAGGTAACTCCTCTGGTAGAACTCCGTAATCCATATCTAGAAAGCACAACTAACTGACAGAAAAAAAAACAAAACTTAATAAGGCTAAAAACTTAGTAAACTAAACTGAAATACTAAAACTTAAATACTAAAACTACAGAAGCAAAACAAAAACAACTAATATAACGATATCTAGATTGCCCCCTAGTGGTGCTGTTGGTTAATGTCGTTAGCTCGACACCGTTTAAGCTCAGCCTGGATCAGGCCATTTGACTTTCCTGCCAGCCACTACCTCGTCTAGACTTTGATTAGCAGTTTGGCTGCAGAAACAGCACTTTACACATGGGGTAAAACCTTTAATAGCTTTCCAAACACGCTTAAACTTCCCCATGGTTGACTTCTTCATCCTCTGAGCCTTCTGATGACGTTTCAGCTGACGCTCCCTCTCAAACTCTTCCATATCCCAACTACCAGCTAGAACTTCTTCAGATTGACCACTACCGCCATCCTCTGAAAACAGGTCGGATGAAAACTCGTCGAATTCTTCGACTTTTGTAGCACCACACCCGAGGGTATCGAGGAAACGGACAATCAAAGGCTTCTCCTTAGGCTCACCAATATAGTGCTTGCACCTTTGACCATTCACTCGAAACGGTTGGTCACCATAACCGCGTAGTTCTAAAACACCTCCAGGAATAATTTGGAGAATTTCAAAGGGACCGGACCATCGTGTCCTCAGCTTACCAGGGAACAGATGTAACCTGAAATTATACAGAAGAACTTGTTCCCCTACATGGAATTCTCTTTTCTTAATTTTAGCATCGTGAAGGAGTTTTGTCTTTTCTTTCCTGATCCTGGCACTTTCATAGGCCTGGAGTCTGAACTCGTCTAATTCATGCAACTGCTGCAGTCGATGCTTACCACAAGATTGGGAATCAAAGTTCAGAAACTTTGTAGCCCAATAAGCTCTATGTTCTAACTCGACTGGCAAATGACATGGCTGACCATAAACCATTTGATATGGAGATGTACCCATAGGAGTCTTATAGGCGGTCCTGTAAGCCCATAGTACATCATCCAATTTCAAATTCCAGTCTTTCCTATGACTGTTAACCGTCTTTTCCAGGATCTTCTTAATACTCTGGTTGCTCCTTTCAACCTGACCACTAGTCATCGGATGATATGGTGTGCCAGTCTTGTGACGAACACCATACTTTTCAAGGACATTCTCTAGGGGTCGGTTGCAGAAGTGCGTCCCTTCATCACTGATCAATTCACGTGGACATCCAAACCTCACGAAGATGTTTTTCTTAAGAAATTTCATGACCGTTTTATGATCATTGTGAGGAGTGGCTTGAGCCTCCACCCATTTTGACACGTAATCTACGCAGACTAAGATGTATTTGTTACCACAAGATGATGGGAATGGTCCCATAAAATCAATGCCCCAAACATCAAAGACTTCGCATTCTAGGATGGGTTTCAAGGGCATGTCAAAACTCCTTGTCAGAGTACCGGTTCTTTGGCACCTATCACAAGCTTTACAGAAAGCTTCTGTGTCCTTAAAGATCGTGGGCCAATAGAAACAGGATTGGAAGATCTTAGCAACGGTTTTCCACGGACCGAAGTGACCTCCAAAGGTCCACTGTGGCAATCGCTCAATAATATCGCATCGCTTTCGGACTCAGAACACATCTTCTAAGCGTACCATCTTTACTGAGATCTTAAAAAGATAAGGTTCATCACAAACGAAAGATTTTAAATCGTAGAAGAACTTTTTCTTCTCCTGATAAGACATATCCGGATCGAGATATCGGGCATGAAGGTAATTGACAATGGAAGAATACCATGGAACATCAGGAGGACAACCGTCGATAAGCATAATGTTCTCTAGAGGAAAGTAAAGATCTATATCATCCGGATCATCCTTCTCCTCATTTAGCATTCTAGAAACATGATCACCACTACGCTTTCAACGCCCTTTTTGTCTTTAATTTGAACATCAAACTCTTGTAGGTCGATTATCCAATGCAAAGAGCGCGCGGTTTAGCCTCTTTCTTAGTCATCAGATAACGCAAAGCAGCGTGATCAGTCCACACAATCATTGGAGCTCCTAACAAGTAACTACGAAACTTGTCTATAGCAAAGACTACGGCCAATAATTCCTTTTCAGTGGTCGTGTAGTTAACTTGAGAGGGATTCAATGTGTGACTGGCGTAATAGATAAGCTGGAATTTCCCGTTAAGCCTTTGTCCTAAGACCGCACCAACAACATAGTTTGACGCGTCGCACATAAGCTCAAAAGGTAAGTTCCAGTCAGGGGATATAAGAATTGGAGCAGATATTAAACGATTTTTGAGCTCCTCAAACGCTTGCTTGCAGCTCTCATCAAAATTGAACTCAACGTCCTCCTTAAGTAAAGTAGACAGGGGCTTGGCAATCTGGGAGAAATCTTGGATGAATCTTCTGTAGAAACCGACATGTCCTAGAAAACCTCTCACTTCACGCACATTCTTGGGGTAGCTCATCTTCTCGATAGCTTCTACTTTCGCCCTGTCAACTTCTATACCCTTGGCTGAGATCTTATGGCCAAGAACTATGCCCTCGTCTACCATGAAATGGCATTTTTCCCAATTAAGCACTAAGTTCTTTTCCACGCATCTGGATAACGCTTGATCAAGATTGTCAAGGCAATCATCGAAAGACTGACCAAAAACCGAAAAATCGTCCATAAAAATCTCCATACACTTTTCTACTAGCCCGTCAAAGATAGCCAACATACATCTCTGAAATGTAGCGGGGGCATTGCAGAGACCAAATGGCATTCGCCTATAAGCGAATGTACCATAAGGGCAGGTGAAAGTGGTTTTCTCTTGGTCAGCTGGATCAATGGGTATCTGGAAATATCCTGAAATAACCGTCCAGAAAGCAGTAGAATGCGTGCCCCGCCAGACGCTCAAGCATCTGGTCAATGAATGGAAGGGGAAAGTGATCCTTCATGGTTACCTCATTGAGCTTTCTATAATCGATGCAGACTCTGTAACCAGTAACAAGTCTCAATGCTATTTCCTCTCACTTCTCATTCTTCTCAATTGTAATTCCTTCTTTCTTGGGAACTACTTGAGTTGGGGAAACCCATTCACTATCAGCGATGGCATAAATGATTCCTATGTCCAGAAGCTTAATGATTTCCTTTTTAACGACTTCTTGCACATGAGGGTTGAGCCTCCTCTGGGGCTGTCTAACACATTTAGCACCCTCAGTAGTCTTGATCTTGTGCATACAGATGTCCGGAGATATCCCTCTGATATCTCCTACCTGCCATCCAAAGGCCTTTTCATTTTTCTTCAAGACGTTGATCAATTTCATCTCTTCTAGTCGAGACAGCTTGGCGGATATGATTAACGGAAGCTTGTCGCCTTCTCTTAAAAACACATACTTTAGATGTTTGGGCAACGGCTTCAGAACCAAATCAGTAGGGGGGGTCTTCCAAACTACACTTAAGATCTCCACCTTTCAACTCAACATCACTGAGCTTACTCAGTGGTCCCACCGCCTCAACTTCTCCTCTCAACAGTTCTTCCTCAAAATCAGCTGCTAATTGATCTAGATTGACCATACCATGAGTATTTAGATTATCAACCAATCGCTCATATTCAGCTTCTACATCCATGACTTGCTGATCCATATAATCGGTGAAATCATCTGTCATATAATCAATGGAAATGCCGGTTGGAGGACCAGAGGGTACTTGAATGGACTTTAAGACATTGTAACTCACCTCCTGATCACCAACTCGGATAGTCACTTGCCCACCATCACAATCGATGAGAGCTCTAGCTGTAGATAAGAAAGGTCTTCCAAGAATCAGGGGGACGTTTTCATCTTTCTCCATATCTAAAACATACCAATCGACTGGAAAGGTAAATCTATCAATCTGAACCAAAACGTCTTTCAGGATCCCTGAAGCTTTCTTAGAGGATCTATCAGCGAATTGTAAACTCATAGTAGTAGGTTCTAAAAGGCCTTGTAAACCGAGCTGTTTGCATACAGACATTGGCATAAGGCTTATAGAGGCACCTAGATCACACAAAGAATTAGGGAAGACTAGACCTCCCATTAATACCGTAAGTACGAACTTGCCAGGGTCACCTCTTTTAACTGGTAAGTCTTCATAATTAATCATGGAGCAATCCCCACCAATTTGCCTTTCCATGCCTGCTAACTTCTTTTTCGAAGACACAACATCCTTGATGAATTTTGTATACTTAGGCATCTCGACCAAGACCTCGGATAATGGAAGATTTACCTGAGTATTTATCAAAAGGTTCAGCACCTTTCCGTACTTTTTGTCCTCACTCAAGGAAATGTTGCTCTTTCCCGGTGGAAATGGAAGCATCTTAAGTTCACTCTCAGAAAAGACTTTCTTTGATGATGCACTTACAGCTTTATCTTCCAGATCTTTCCATCGAACAACTTTTTCAGATTTCTTTGTAGTCAGGGGATCAGCCTCCTGACTTCCGCTTGCTTCCTCAGTCCTCAAGGGATCAGCCACTTGAGGGTCTCCAACTTTTTCACCTCTCAGGGGATCAGCCACCTGAGTCTTTCCTTGCAAAGGGGAGTGTAGGTGCTCAGCTTCCCCTCCTGCCTTATCAATGGCGGGAGGGCTGGTTTTCCCGGTGGGAAGGACCACTAACTTGAGTACCACTTCTTAAGTTCATTGCACTGGCCTCCTCTCTACCGTAAGGAATTGAAGGTACGAGGTCAGTACAAGGACCTTTGTTTAAATCGGTCTGGGCAACATGACTGCCCTTTGGATTCTTTTCAGTAAAACTGGGCAGATGCCCTGGGGGTCTTGAAGCTAACTGCTCAGCCAGCTGCCCTATTTGCCTTTAAAGGTTCTTGTTTGTACTTATAAAGAGCTGAATATTCTTGTTTTGCACCTCTCTGAATGAGTTCCATTCAGCCTTGAGGTCTCCTGAGCTTGAAGGGCCTTGGGAGAGTTTCAAAAATTTTGAGAGTATTGCTGGCTGGGCCGACTTTGAAAATTATAATTGGAATTAGAAGGCCAATTCTGGTTGAACCTTTGAGTAGAATTGGAAGAATTCGAGCTTTGGTTCTGAGCAAAACCGGGGTTTCTATTGAAATTCTGATTAGAATTAAAATTCGAATTTGGATTGAAACCAGAAGATTGATTAAACCTGGTGTTTTGGAAATTTTGCTGGCCAGAAACTTGATTAGACCTTTGGTTGTTCTGGCCATAGAACGCATTCACTTCAGCCTTCTGTCCGTTCATAGGACAGAATTTAGATGTGTGCCCCACCTCGTCACAGTATTGACATGTGACTTGATTATACTGTCCATAATCATGAACAACATTCACTTGATAAGGAGCAGGGGAATTAAACCGACAATCGGTCATTCATATGGCGACCGACGAAGAAGCTACGATCTGAGAACCTCGAGGTTCTGTGGAAAAGAAGAAGTTTGATTTATCGGATTTGGAATTTGAGATGCTGCCATCTGCTTCTGCAGCATGGCAATCAAACTTTGCATGTTTACCTCCTCTACCTTAGGAGGAGGAGGCGCTTGAATAGCTTGATAGGATGGAGCATAGTTATACTTAGCAATGTCCTCGAACAATGCCCATCCCTCTTCAGGTGTTTTCTTCAAAAACGCCCCACCAGATGAACTATTGACCATGCCTTTTGTAAGCTCGATCAATCCACTAAAGAACGTGTTGACTTGCCTTTGCAGTGGCAAGCCGTGGTGGGGGCACTTCCTCAGCAAAGATTTGAATCTTTTCCAGCAATCGAAAAAAGACTCATTCTCTTTCTGATAGAAAGTGAATATTTCATTTAAACACTGGGCTGTCTTTGAAGGTGGAAAGTATTGACTCAAGAACACCTTTTCGAGTTCAGTCCAAGTGGTGATTGATTCAGAGGGAAGATAAGTGTACCACTCCTTCGCTTCTCCCTTTAGAGAAAATGGGAAAAGTTTCAGTCTGATTGCATCCTCACTTACTCCTTGGATGCGTGTGGTACCGCATATCTCCAAGAATGTATGCAAGAGAGTGTGTGGATTCTCTGACTGATAACCATGGAAAATAGATGCATGCTTTGCATCATTTGAATGAGGCCAGCCTTAGCTCAAAGTTCGTGCGATGATGGCCGGAATGACAATAGCCGGGTTGATCGTGGATCAAGGTGTGGCATGGCGTAGTCTCGCCAACGTCACGCTCTATTATTAGCAGCCATTATTACAAAATCGGTGATTTCTTTGGCTAGCCGATCCTCAAGATCTTGCTCGGCTCTTCCTTCCAACCGCAAATGGAGAATCCACCTGCTTGGCCGACTACGGTTCGCTCGGGTCGGGGTGTATAATAACGGTCCTTTTGACTCCGAGTTTGCATAAACCGGACCAAAAACAAGTGAAAAGAACCTAAAGACTAAGAATCCAAAAACCTAAACTAAAAATTAAAGCCTAAGAGAAGAAAAGAAAAGAAAGAAAGAAGGATTACTAAGGAAAAGGGTGAAATGACGGGCGTCCCAAAGGTTTGGGCGGGCGTCTCGCTTCAATCGCCGGATCGACGGGCGTTCGGATGCCCAAACGCTCGTCTGGTCTTCAGAGAACTTGAACGGGCGTCCAAATTTACGGATGCTCGTCTAAGTGGATGGAACAAAACAGGATTGAAAGTTCGCCAGCGGACGGGCATCCAAGATCCTAGACGCCCGTTCGGTAGCTGAAAAATCTGAACGAAGCGAAAATTGCGAGAAAGAGAAAGGGTTTAAGGAAAGAAAAGATATAGATAGCAAGACTGAAGGAAAGAAAATCTAACCCCAAGAGAACTAAAGAAGACCTTAAACCCTAACTAAAAACCCTAATTATCTAATTAAAAACTACCAAAAATAGTTCAAACACGAAGTAAAATTAAAAATAGGAAAACAAAAACTAGACAACCGTCCGGTTCCCCGGCAACGGCGCAAAAAACTTGTCACGGATTTTATCTACCAAAACAACAAGTAATAAATTTATAAATCCGGTATTCCCCAAGTGTAGGGATCGTAGTATAGCGATTAATACCGGAGTCGATCACAGGGAATCGGGGTTGTTTAATCTAGTTCTTATTAATTCTTCTAAAATTGTCACTACTATTTATTACTAAACCTAAACTAAAACGGAAAATAAACTGGATAGAGGATTGTCAGTCCAAAGCCAGGAAGGAAAGTTACGAACTTAACTAATGAAAATAAAATATATTCTAAAACGAAAATAAAATTCTAACTAAGCAACGAAGAACAAGGCACAAAGGTTTTCAATTAATTCAACGACGAACAAGCTATGATCCACCTATCTCACAACTCTGAATTTCTACCCTAGATCGTTTAGTGAAGATTTAATAAAGATGTGGTTCACCTATCAAAGGTATGAATTCCTACTCTCGTAGATAATTCGCCTATTAATCTCTCATCTCTCGATCTTAAAGATTAACGCTTCCATAACAAAGGTGTAAGATTTCTCAATCTAGCAACCTAGAAATTTAACCTTGCAACTCTCGTTATTTTTAGGTTAAAAATCTAATCTTTACTACGGTGATCTAGGTCTAACAACGATTTTCATCAAACGTTAAACATCAAACATGCAAACATCTCTCGATTTAATTGCATAAAAACAAATTAAACATAATAAAGAAACAAACTTTAAATTAAAACTCACAAAACCAACTTAAGAGTTGAAATCAAGTGGCTGCACGATCGGTTTCACATGCTTGTTCAGGACGTGCTCAGCTCATATCCAGGAACGAATAAACAAAATAAAAAAAAATAAAAAATAAAATATGGCTCGGTAGACCGAGCAGGAGCACTCGGTCGACCGAGAGTGCCTCTTCTCGGTTTCTGTGCTGCAGCTTTTCTCCAGGATGAATTGTCCTTCGTTTTCTGCTGATGCCTCTCCTTTTATAACTTGTTTTGTCGACGTAGGGTTTTATTATTAGCAAGTCTAAACCCTAATAAATAAAAATAAAGATAATTCCAAGTCTATCTTTTCTGATCTTCTGGACGCACGTCTGGTAGGGTGGACGCTCGTTCACTTTAAGTAAATTTCTTCGAGTCGAGCCGAGCTGGACAAGATGCCCGTCCCATGCATTTAATCTTCAGTTAAACATCGTTTTAACTCCTTCCATGCCATATAAATGTACCTACAAGGTGATAGAAACATGAAAAATGTAGAACCATATATATTGATGGAAAAATCATCGATAAAAACACGTAATAAGCTCGATTTTGCACTTAGACATCTTCAAACGTCATTCTTTCAATAAATCCATTTAACATGAAATTTTCTATAAAAATTACTAAAATACGAAAGAAATCGCTACGGAATAATATCATATATATCGTAAAAAATCACCGTTAACAAACATCAGAAAGAAGATTGCAATTTGTGCTAGATTGCAAATCGAATTAAAAGGAGTTGGAGATAAAGAAGCAAAGACTGAGGGGGAAGCTGAAATGAAACCAGAGGGAAAAGTTGAAAGAGAAAGACATAACTTGATATCAAAAGAAGAAGAGGAGATAATGGATGAAGAGATTAAAGAGATTTTGATAAAACTCAAGAACCAAGATAACGAAGAAGCAAATCGGTTGATCAATGAATACCTGGATATCAAGCCCAGAGATAATGAATCAAGAGAAGAAGGAAGGACAAGAAGGCTCCTAGAAACAAAAAGAAGTATTTTTCTTGGTGAAAAGATGTTGGTTTTGGAAAAAGAAAAATTGTAATGAATCCAGTAACTCAGTTTGTTTTGTGATGAACTCAGGTGTTTTAGTTTGTTTTAGTTTGTTATGATTTCTTGCATTATTCTCTTATTATTGCTTTTAGGGAGGGTTATGATACATCATCAAAAAGGGGGAAATTGTTGGAAATAATATTTGTGTTTTGATGATGATTTGTCACGTACTTAGTGAGACCACTTACAACCCATGATGATGAATTTATAACTAACTGTTATAGTGCATAATGAAAGAAGAAGCAAGATATAGTCTAGAGAAAAATGTATAAGTTCTATCTAGAGTATGAACTTTGAATAGGTTGTTTCAGACAAGCATTGTAATAGATAGGAACTAGGAGGACAGCTGAGTCACAGCAAGCTAACTGAGTATACATATGAAGAACTGAGGGATCAGACTCAGTTATGAGAAAACTGAAGAAGATAAGTTAGCTAAGGGACACAGACTCAGTTGACTTCTCTAAGAAGACTGAAGAACTGAGGGACATAGACTCAGTTATTGAAGACTGAAGAACTGAGGTGGAAAAATCAGTTAGAAGTTGATTAAGTCGTGACTATATGATAGGATTCAGGCAAATCTGTGGTGACCTGAAACTTAACTATAGATCATATAAAGCTGAATAATCTTAAGGACAAAGATTATCAGTTACCAGGAAAAGAAGAAACTGAATGGTGTACCCTGACTTAGTCAATTAAAGTCAGATGTCATGTATATAAGGTACTCAGTTTTGAAGAAGAGTAGAAAACTGAGTTAAGGCCTTGTTTAATTTGAAATAACAAAACGATAAAAGGCCGTACATATAAACGTTGGCTAAACAACAAATGCAACGGCCATAAAATTTATCTAACCGTTACATTGCCCCTATAAATACTCAAAAGGAAGTGCATGAAAAAAGGAGATCTAGGACAAGGGTTAAAAAGCATATATCTAAATATCCAGATCCAGAAAATAAGAATTCATATCTAGAAAAAGGGAAAGCCAACAAAATTGCCTTGAAGATTATAAAGAAATATTCAATAACCCATTAAGGGGGAAGAAGGCATCTTGGAGCTACAACGCCATATCTAGAAGAAGCAGACAGCTCACTGAATTAATCTCTTGATTAATTCAAAACATAACCTTTGTGTAAAAAAAAGGGTTGGATGTGCATAGTTTGAGGAGAGCAACTCCACCTTTCCTCATACGGTTGCAACTCAGTTGCCACAGCTGTTGGTGCAGTCTACGGACTGTGTTTGTGTGGTGAGCTGGTGAAGGAGTCATTCCACCTCCGAAGGATTAGTGTGCAGAGTGAAGGGAGCAATCTTACCTTTTTCATTATGTGTAGACAAAGTGAAATTAGGGTGTTATGAAGGACTCATCATTGGGCTAGGATTTTGTAATGAGATATCTCAAGATTCTAGTGATACCTCCTACACCACAGGAGAAGGGGAGACGTACGGGATTACACCACCCGGAACTTCCATAAACAAACTCTGTGTTGATTTACTTTACGCATTTATATTTGCGATGTGATTGGTTTTATTATTGTTTTTTCATGTTATCACTCACTCAAAGAAACATCGATTAATCGAGTCAGCATTAGATCTTTATTGACACATCTATTGCACGAAAGGCTTAATCTTATCCGCTGCAAGTTAGTTCAGTTCTAGCATCAGCTAAACTGAATTAGCTAACACCTATGCAAGGTTAAAGGATAGGAACAAAACTGAATTGAGCATCGCTTTGTCGATTCGATTTGAGTTTAGTAGAAACTTCGATTCTGGGTACTTTCGGTTTTGGGAAAGTTTTTGGTGACAAGTTTATTCACCCCCCCTCTAAACTTGTGTTAGCCTTTCCAAGGGACCAACACATGTCCTAAGGATTGTTATGCCATGCCAAAAATTGATAGGCTCATAGATTCCACAAAGTGAATTTTGAAGTCTTCACTTTTATAGATGCATATAAGGGTTATCACCAAATCTCTATAGACCACTAAAAACACAGAGAATACTTCAATCCTAACGAAAATTTGGAACGTTTTGTTGCGTGACCATGCCCTTTGGCCTAAAGAATGTCGAGAAACTTATCAAAGCGGTGAACAAGATTTTCAAATGGCAAGATCGGCCGATGTATGGAGGTATATGTGATTGATTTCCTAACCAAGAGCAGATCTCTTGATCAGTATTTAATGGATGTTGAATAAGTTTTTGGAGTACTCAGGAAAATTCAGATGAAGCTCAACCCCAAGAAATGCACGTTCGGAATTAGATCGGGCAAGTTCCTGGGATATATGATCTCAAATGAAGAAATTAAAGCAAACCTTGATAAGATAGATGCATTGAAGACTATTCCTCCTTCAAAAAGTATCAAAGAAGTCCACCCTTTGTAGAGTGGATTACAAAGGGTGAAAATAATAGTGAATTCCTTCAATCTTCACATGAAAATAGTGGATTACGGGATTGCACCACCCTGAACCACTATAAAAATTGTGTTCACTTACTTAAAACACTTTACATTCTGCATTTACTTTTAGTTGATATATTTTCTTGATTGTGTGTGTCATAATCTATTTTGAAAATACATTTAGAAGGGTTTCAATTCCGCTGCACAAAAGCTTTTCAAAGAAATGTTTTTGAACTCCTAATATAGTCATTCACCCCCACTCTAACTATATCCTCACCCTTTTATGGGACCAACGTCTCTCAATTGATTTATTATGCATCGGATAAATTTACGACTTTAAGTTTGTTGTTCTTTAAAACTGATGTGCTGAGTTTGATGAAATCTGCAGTGTACAAAGTGATTGATTCAGCAAAGTTGTGTAAAGTAAATGCCAAAAAGTAAAGTGCAAGAATTTGTTTATGGAAGTTCAAGGTGGTGTAATCCTCGACGTCTCTAATGTGAGTCAACTTTACTGTACTTTGCTGTGCAGTTTAACCCCCGTTTATCACCTTATTGGCATGTTTTGGGTAGATATAGACCGTTTCGAGAGTAATATCGAGAATGATATACATGGGGAGTTAAACTGTCATATCGATAGTAAACTCCGCCTTTTTAGCGATATTTCACTCTTTTTCGAGCGCTTTTGTCTTGCGGAATTATGCGTGGTGTTTGTTTGTCTATGTTATTGCAGGACTTAGGTGACTCGAGGACCCGAAAGGCGATGTTTTGGACTATGAGACGTGATCGTGGCCCGAATGTAGTATAAAAAGTGATGAAAAGCCAAGTTTGGGATGAGGACAAGCCAGACGGGCGTTTGATATACCTCAGACGGGCATCTGAGGGAAGGCCACATCAGACGGGCGTTTGCTCATTCCAAACGGGCATCCACAGCATTGACACTAATTTAGAAAGTTATGTTTTTGGCTGGACGGGTGTCCAAAAGACCCCCAGACGGGCGTTTGGGTAGGCTCAGCCCGATTAATGAAGCTCATTTAACACAGACGGACGTCCAGGTTTACAGACGAGCGTCTAGAGGTAGAAAAGCCTCAAGTCATAAGTTACCACATGGGCGTCCAGAGGAATGTGAATGCCTGTCTAAAGAAGACGAAGCCCTAATATCTTCATATTTTCAAGGCGGACGGGCGTCTGACATGGACCAGACAGGCGTCCGGGACCGACAACAGCAGATTTCGACCTAATCTATATATACGCAACTCATTCAGCCCCTACTCATGTGTTTTGCCGACTTTAGACTTTTCATAGGCGATTTAGGGACGACTTTAGCATAGATTAAACACCATTTGATCCCTTGATTCCTTAGATAACATCCTTTGATTCTAAACACTTTCTATAGCTTAGTTTTACGTTTCAAGTTCCAAAGATTGTTCTTTTGGTGGATTATTTTGTCACACTTTTCAGATCGATTTCTCCTCGCTTTATGGTAATGAATACTTTCTCTTTTATTATTTCTAGCATGATTTCAATTCTTATTTTGTTTATTAGCATAATTATGAGTAGCTAAATTCATGTGTAGTCGAATTATGTGAAAGTGGCGAAAACCCTAAGGGGATGAGATAGGGAGTTGTGTAGTCACGAAATATTATTGTTTAAACGATTAATCCACGTCCCCAAAACTTGTTTTAACGCCTTTGAATTAGATTGATCACCTAGTTCACTGTCACACACATCAAACTTATAGATGTTTTAGGATCGTTGCGCAGATCCACGTCCTAAGGGGTTTTAGGATCGTTGCGTAGATTCGGCCTAGTTGTTAGGTCCGAACCCAATACAGAGGTTTGTCATCTTTGTTCGAGCAACTATAGAGCTTAATCACGTTAGGTTAATCGGTTTTCTAAAGGGAGAATTAATTAACTTCACATAGGGTGGTTAGATCGAGTTTTTCAGTCTAATCGCTAGAATTAGGAGTTGGCACCCATGGATGTCGTTAAACTACATTGGACAGGTAGGTCGGTTAAGAAACGCTCCCTATTAAGTCCTTCATTAGGGGTAAAAGTAGCTCGTGTGATCATAGTTCGACTATACCCGCTAATATCTAGAAGTAAACTCAGTAGTACAATCTTTACTTTTGTAGTAGAACAATACCTTTCCCCCACTATTTTGACATGAACTAAGTTCTAAGTCGACTTTGGTACTTGAACATTACTCCCCGTGGATTCAACATTGACAACACTATACTACCGTTGGCCCGATACTCTGTCGGTCAAAGTTAGCGGTTAGTTATTTTTCTATCAAGAATTTTGGTGCCGTTGCCGGGGAGTAACGTTTAATATCTTGTAAGTTGACCGAAATCTTGGGCTTAGGTCGTTTTTATTTTGTTTTCTTGTTGTTTCTTGTTTTTCAGTGAATGACCCGAAGCTCCAAAGAACCACTCATCGAGCCAATTGAAGAAAATGAAGCTTTTGCGCGTCATAGAAATAGTCAACGACGAGGAGAACCTCTGATTGCCAGTCCGAACCCTTTGTTTGAGGAAGAAGGGGTAGTAGAAAGTTCATTTTCAGAATCCTCAGAGAGAATAGAGGATTCACCGAATCATAGAGATGGCAAGGAGCCCCTAATCGAGCACAATGCACCGGGCAGTACATCCAACCTCAGAGATACAACTTTACAATTGACCCCAATCCATGAACGTATAGAACAATTGGAGAATGATGGGTTGAGACTCTAGAAAACGTTCGACCCTCAATACACTCAGAGAACCGGAATTGATAGTAACCGAGGTGGGCCAGTTTGGGCAAGCTAGAATCGGTGATAGACGACTTGGGGTAAACAGAACAGGAACACTGAGCGTACTCAGCAGCCGCCGTTGCAACAACAGAACACTCAGCAGTTCGGGCAGTATGACCAATCTACAGTTGAAAGAGTACCACAAATGCTAAGGGAAGAGGAGAATCAACAGAGGTTCCAAAACCCGTATCCTCAGCAACCTCATGGGCAACAGTTTTATCAGCAGCAACAATAGCAGAATTATCAGCCATAGATGGCTCAGCAGGTACAGAGACCAAGAGTCTGTCGAGACTATGTTACCACCCCACAAGAGGTTTTAGGGCACAATCCAATTAGAGTGCCCCCAATTAATGCAAACAACATGGACATCAAGCAAAATATTCTGAACATGTTGGGGGAACATGCTCTATTCCACGGGAAATCAACTGAGAACCCAAATAGCTTTCTTGATCATTTTCTCCAAATTTGTGAAACGATGAAATATAACGGGGTGAGTGACGAGGCGGTAAAGCTAATTGTTTTTCCGTTTGCATTGAGAGGAGCCACAAAGGATTGGTTTGATTCATTACCCAATGATTCACTACATACTTGAGCAGATGTAACGTGAGTGTTTCTGAAGAAGTATTTTCCTCCGGCGAAGATTCTGGATCTGAAGGAAGAAATCTCTTTGTTTGACGGTCTCGAGGGAGAGACCTAAAAAGAGACTTATGAGTGATTCATGGGTCTACTGAAGAGATGCCCTCCACACAGTTTTTCTACGGTGGAACAGGTTATTATATTATTCAGGGCCTTAGAGCCAATGGATCAGAACAAGCTGAATGCCGCAAACGGCGGAGATATTATGAATTTGCCGCGAGAACAAGCTATGAGACAGAGAGAGAATGCGTCAGATGGAGAAGGGCAGTGGGGCTCTACAAGAAAGAACAAGAAAGCGCCTTAGGAAACTATAAAGTCATTGAAAGACGATTTGGATAGAGAGCAAGCATTGCACGAGAAGATGCAAGCGATGTCACTAATAATGGAGAGGATGGAGGCAGAGAGAAAGGCGGCATTACAATGCCAAATGTGTGGGGGTGGCCATTCCGCTTTGCAATGTACTTCACTAAAGAAGTCCACTTACCCACAACAGTTGCCTCCAGAACAGCAACAGAATGTGTTCGCAATGGGACATGTAAAGAATAATCAACAAGATTTTGTCCAACAACAGTGGAATTCGAAATTTGATAACCAGCAGTGCGAGTATGGCATGGAAGAGCAGCAACAGTACAATGTGAGCTATATTGGACAAGGTAATGGGGGTAACTGGAATCAGAACCAACATGGACAGAATTGGAATCGAAACAATAACAATCAGAACCAAGGGTTCATGCAGAACCAAAGCCCAAATAACCAATCTTGGAACCAGAATCCCCAGAATCAGAATTCATACCAGATAAGAACCAAGGTAGCTATGAGAATAATCAGAATCAGCAATCTCAATCACAGGGCCAACAGCAACTACAGAATCATAATTGGGGGCATAGTCAAGGCTGGAATCAGAATCAGGGACAGCAGGGTAATCAGCAAGCAAATCACCCACTCGAAAGCAGAATCCTGGCACATATCGGCATCCGAATGCTCGCCTTCACGAACAATCGAGAACACTCAACAATTGAACAATTACGGTGCTCGAAAGACGTCCGCCGAGATAATCTGGAAAGATTGGATAGGATCAGATCTCGAATTGAATAAAAATGCGGTTGAGCAAAAAGTGGCCACGCACTCCGCCATTCGAATTTGGAAACCCAAGTTGGGCAAATCACAAACACACCGAAGAAGAATTTGAGTGATCTTGAGTAGAACCGAGACAAGTGAATGCAATATTCACTAGAAGTGGTAGAGAATTGGGAGTGGACCACCAAAGAGAGGGTCGAAGCAGAGAAATATTTGGATGAAATGGATGAAACTAAGGCGTGAGAGAGAGATAATGGAAATTGAGTTGGAAGCTATGAGAAGAGAGTTAGCTGCTGTCAAGAAAGATCTCGCGATTCCTAGGAAAGAGAGGTCACTAGAAGCTGAGAGAGAGCAAGCAGCTCAACCCAAGGGAGCTGAAGCAATGGAGAAGCGGGATTTCATAGTTTTGGATATAAAAGAGGAGAAACCGAGCAAGCCAGCAAGAAGACAAGAAGCTACATCTGGGCCTCCAAGGCCAAAAGCTCGAGGTAAACATGATTTTATGCCCCCTCCCCCTCCTGATTTTGATGAGAATACGTTGCCTTACCCACCTAAAGGCCTTAAGAAGCTAGTTCTTACTGAAAATCAGCATAGGTTCCTCGACATTCTTAGGAAGGTAGAGATCAATGTCCCACTATTAGAGGCAGTTGCTAGTGTGCCTGAGTATTTTAAGTGTTTGAAAGGGATGTTGGCAAGTAGAGAGAAAATGGGTAAGGTAGTTAAGCTGAGGTAGGAGTGTTCAAAGAGCTTATATGACAAAATTCCCCTAAGATGAGAGATTGAGGAGGTTTCACCATTCCTATCACCACAGGCAATACTGTAATTGAAAATGTTTTATGTGATTTTGGAGCTTCTATGAGCTTGATTCCTAAGACTTTATATAAAAAATTAGGGTTAGGTGATTTAGAGCCTACGGGAATGACCTTACAAATGGCTGATATGTCGGTGAGGAAACCGTTCGGGGTAGCTGAAGATGTTCTAGTTCAGGTAGGCAAGTTCGTGTTTCCTATGGATTTTGTGATTCTTGACATGGAGATGGACTCTAGGACCTCTGTCCTATTAGGTCGTCCCTTTTTGACCACTAGTGATGCTCAAATAGGAGTAAAGAGTGGATATATTTCGTTTGGAGTTGGGGGCGAGATAGAGCGCTTAAATGTTTACAAGGATAGAGGTCCAAATGCTATAAATGATGAATGCTTATATACAGAATCTTTGTTTTCTTGTGGTGTGATGCGTACTGACGTGCAGGAAGAAAAAAGATTGTCAAAAGGAGATGCGGTGCGTTTACGAGATGTCGTCGATCGAGGCAAGATCAAGGCACAGAATAAATCGGGATCGCCCGTTGCACCGGTGCTCCCCAAGCTGGGAAAAGTGCGGATTGATGAAACACCTGATTACAAGAAGTCTAAGAGGAAGCCATTGCCAAAGCCGGAGAGGAAAGAGATTGTGTGAGATGGCAAGAGAAAGCAGCACAAGTGGCATGAGGTAAGCCGCTCACTAGCTCGACTATTTTTATGATGGCCCTTGGGATATCCACAAGCTTGTTTAAACTCATGAATGCTGAATTTGGTTGACATGCTATGTGCTTATTTGGCAAGTTATTTGAGGTTGTTTTGGATTGAGTTTGTTCAGCGTCACCCGGTCGAGCCAAATACGTTAAACAAAGGCGCTTGGGGGGAGGCAACCCCACCTTAATAAAACTGTGTGGAATTGAAAGGAATCTAGGAATATCCGCCTATGTGCTCTTATATCAATTTATGCCTTGACTATGATATGTATGCAAGTGTGATGTTTTCTATGATGAGTGTGCCTCTTTGGCCTTATATTTGATGCTTAGATGTTCAGTGCTTTACCCATATGGGTGATTTTTCCATCTAAAGCTATTATGTGATGTGCAACATATATTGCCAATCGAGTTTTCTGACGTGACAAGGCCTTCTACGTTTTATACTTCATATCCCTATTGCATGTTTTGGCACGTGGACCATGTCCCGTGCATGCTTTGCTGTGGTTGTTTTTGTTTGGTATAGGGATTGGGGTCGTGTTTTCTCACGGCTGTTACGGGATTCGATATCGCCTTTCTGCCAGGTCTGAAGCTAAGTCTCCTTTTTCTATCTCATTCACACACTGAGGACAGTGCTTCATTCAAAGTGAGGGGTGGATACGGCTTAGCTTTATTGTTTTGATTGATAAATATGCCATTAATTGTAATATGCTTAGTTAATGTCCATTTTCGAGTCAGTTCGTGGCTTAAAATTTTAAAAAATTTCATGATTTGACACCGCGTTATATGCATGTTTCTCACGATAGATTTGGTAGATGTCTTAGTAAACGAGTAATGTATTCCGGGTGATTTTATTTTGTCACGATACGAACCCTTTTTTTATCGCACGTAGACCTTGGTTGCACTTAGTCTAGTTGCTATACGCACTTGTAGCACTAGTTTCGAGGCGAAATAGAAAGGTTAACCTAGGCCGGATACGGGATGAGAGTTATGGCGCTTCTTTGACCTAGCCAGAGCCAAATAACCCGAAATTCCAACATTATACCCTCGTAACCCCTCTACGTCTTGATAGGACGGTCTGACCACCATCCGAAATGAGCCGTTTGGTTACGTAGCCTATATTATCCCTAACCCTGAGCTTTATTATTGGTCACGTTCCTTTTGATCACCCTACGAGTGGACTTAATTGTTACTTTAGACACACTTGCTGAAGCAAGTGTGGGGTGGGAGATGGTGCATGTTTTGAGAGGAGTTGGTTGGTACGAGCTAATATAATGAAGGGGAGGGGCTCGAGGAATCTATTGTGAGGCTTGTTGGTTCGAGAAAAAATATAAAGTTGAGAAAAAAAAAGAAAGAAGAAAAAAAAAAGAAAAAAAATGAAAAGCAATGAAAAAGAATGAAAAAAAAAGAGAAGAAGTTTGAATAAAGTTGAAAAAGAAGGAGTCAAAGGAGGATGTTTTGAATACATAAGAGTATGATGTTAAGGTTGTGGTTGTCTATAAATGAGTACAGAAAGAATTGAAAGAATTTTGGTGTGGTTTGGTATGTTTTCAAAGCAATAATACATGAAATGATTTGGTTCACTCGTGTTTTTATCTTTCTCCAGTCCCAAAATTTCCTTTCGATTAACCCCGTCCCGAGCTTGACATTATAACCCTTCAAGTCCTACTTGACCATATTTAGCCTCGGTTGTCTCGATTAGTGGAGATTCTAGCCCGGTATGAGTTGTGTGTAGTCATTTGGCCGGTATTCAAAGCCGGTGATCATTTTGAGTGTAGTTCTCGGTCTATATCACACACACACTTCGTTTTCGTGGTATGATAGGGTCAAGTGGTGTGAGTTCAGTGTTTACTCTACTTTTTCCTTAATGTCGTGAGCGCTATGCATGTGTCGTAAAGTTGATCCCATGGTCTGTTTTAGAGCGCCTAACTTACTCGAGGACGAGCAAAGGCTAAGTGTGGGGTGGTTGATGGGAGTCAACTTTACTGTACTTTGGTGTGCAGTTTAACCCCCGTTTATCACCTTATTGGCATGTTTTGGGTAGATATAGACCGTTTCGAGAGAAATATCGAGAATTATATACACGGGGATTAAACTGTCATATCGATAGTAAACTCCGCCTTTTTAGCGATATTTCACTCTTTTCCGAGCGCTTTTGTCTTGCGGAATTATGCGCGGTGTTTGTTTGTCTATGTTATTGCCGGACTTAGGTGACTCGAGGACCCGGAAGGTGATGTTTTGGACTATGAGACGTGATCGTCGCCCGAATGTAGCATAAAAAGTGAAGAAAAGCCAAGTTTTCGATGAGGACAAGCCAGACGGGCATTTGATATACCTCAGACAGGCGTCTAAGGGAAGGCCACATCAGACGGGCGTTTGCTCATTCCAGACGGGCGTCCACAGCATTGACACTCATTCAGAAAGTTATGTTTTTGGCTGGACGGGCGTCCAAAAGACCCCCAGACGGGCGTTTGGGTAGGCTCAGGCCGATTCACGAAGCTCATTTAACACAGACGGACATCTAAGTTTACAGACGAGCGTCCAGGGGTCGAAAAGCCTCAAGGCATAAGTTACCAGACGGGTGTCCAGAGGAATGCGAATGCCCGTCCAATGAAGACAAAGCCCTAATATCTTCATATTTTCTAGGCGGACGGGCGTCTGACATGGACCAGACGGGCGTCCGGGACCGACAGCAGCAGATTTCGACCTAATCTATAAATACGCAGCTCATTCAGCCCCTACTCATGTGTTTTGCCGACTTTAGACTTTTCTTAGGCAATTTAGGGGCGATTTTAGCATAGATTAAACACCCTTTGATCCCTTGATTCCTAAGATAACATCCTTTGATTCTAAACACTTTCTATAGCTTAGTTTTACGTTTCAAGTTCCAAAGATTGTTCTTTTAGTGGATTATTTCACACACACTTTTCGGATCGATTTCTCCTCAGTTTTATGTTAATGAATACTTTATCTTTTATTATTTCTAGCATGATTTCAATTCTTTTTTTGTTTATTAGCATAATTGTGAGTAGCTAAATTCATGTGTAGTCGAATTATGTGCAAGCGAGCAAAAACCCTAAGGAGGATGAGATAGGGAGTTGTGTAGTGCGTAATATTATTGTTTAAATGATTAATCCACGTCCTAAAACTTGTTTTAACGCCTTTGAATTAGATTGATCACCTTGTTCACTGTCACACACATCAAACTTATAGATGCATTTTGCGGTGAGATGTGGGATAAGGGGTTTTAGGTTCGTTGTGTAGATTCGGCCTAGTTGTTAGGTCCGAACCCAATATAGAGGTTTATCATCGTTGTTCGAGCAACTCTAGAGCTTAATCATGTTAGGTTAATCGGTTTTCTAAAGGTTGAATTAATTAACTTCACATAGGGTGGTTAGATTGAGTTGTTTAGTCTAATCGCTAGAATTAGGAGTTGGCACCCGTGGATGTCGTTAAACTACATTGGATAGGTAGGTCAGTTAAGACACGCTCCCTGTTAAGTCCTTCCTTAGGGTTAAAAGTAGCTCATGGGATAATAGTTCGACTATACCCGCTAATATCTAGAAGTAAACTCAGTAGTACAATCTTTACTTTTGTAGTAGTATAATACCTTTCCCCAACTATTTTGACCTGAACTAAGTTCTAAGTCGACTTTGGTACTTGAACATTACTTCTTGTGGATTCGACCTTGACAACACTATACTACCGTTGGCCCGATACTCTGTCGGTCAAAGTTAGCGGTTAGTTATTTTGCTATCAGTCTCCCCTTCTCCTGTGATGTTGGAGGAATCCACTAATGATCTTGAGTTACAGTTATAAGAGACAATAGTAAAATGATTGACCTTTACTAATCCTTATAACCGCACCATCTGAACACTTAGATAACAGCACTACAAGAAAATTGGCTTTTAATGGGAGGAATTTCCGGCATTAAATGTTCGATTCCCGTCATTAAAAGTTTTTAATGATGGGAGATGTCCATTCTCTGCCGCCTCCGCCATTAAAGGTAATAATGACGGGAATCATTTTTCCGTCATTCATTATATAACACATTCAATGACGGTATATTCTCATCATTAAACATTGTTTTTAATAACGATTCATCCACTCATTACATGCCTAATTCCCCTTAGAAAATAACAATTTAATCACACACATGTCCTCATTAAAAGATCATTTTCTTATCATTAAATTGTGATACATATACCCTCATATGATCATTTCCACTCATTATACAATGGTTTAATGAGGACATCTCCCCTTATTTTAGAGTCTTTTTCCACTCATTAAACCATGATATAATGATGACACTTCCCATCATTATAAGGTCATATGCCTCCCGTACATTCGATGATGAAAACTATAGATCATTATGAATAGTGAATCCATTTATTAAATAAACATACATCCATTGTTCTTAGACTAAAATGAACAAAAAATAGAATAATAATACCGCCAAAAAGAATCACAAGCCAAAATTTATATCAAATACTAACTATAGTTTTACTTGTTGCATGAATGGCATTATCTCCAAACCAAAAGAACACAACAAGGAAATAATTTATCTATAAAAAAGAGTAGTACGTTCATGGAAGCGATTAAGAGCTAGTAACCAGACCTTTTGAATACCCAAAGTGTTTTTATTTGCTTCTTGTTCATTCACCACACACATAACAACCTCATTCTTCATCATTGAAACCTCACATAACATACTCTTAACTTCAACCTCCACTGCCTTTGTTAGATTATCTACTTTCTTTGCTAACACCTAATAAAGTACATAATTGCAACTCATAATGAAAATGCGTATTACGTTATGATTGTAAAAGAACATTAGAATAAAACAATCATGAGAGCATCATGGATTTATGTAAGGCTTTAATACTTTTCTGAAAGGAAGATTTATGAGCTTCGAACATGGAAATTAGTGGGCGAATGGTCAGGATTTATAACATGCTAATATAAACACAAAATAGGAATACGACACGTACCTCTTAAGATATTTGTTATTATTGTAGAAATGATTGTTTTAGGGTTGTTTTATTTGTTTGTTATTCCTGTATATATGACTATTAGGTTGATAGGGTGCTTCTTTCTGAAATCTGCTTACAAAAAAATTGTCAAAAATTATACCAATATATTCACATTGGTCTAATACAAGTTGGAATAAAACCTCTAACCAGAGAAGGATTAAACACTGCCATTCTAGAAGTTCTTAGAGATACTAGACACATAGACTTTGAAGATTCACTTTTAAGTTCTGTTGAGTCCAGTCTTTGTACATGTCCAATTACATTTCATTGTTGGCCAAACATTTCAATTTCACTAAACGATCCAAACATCCTCAAGTCACTTGTGCTTCAAATAAAAACGCACAATAACAAAATGTTAGAAGGATCAATTCCAATTACTATTATTTTTAGATTACACTACAAAGCTATGATTTCAGCATTTTCTACAAAAGTACGATGTTATAGTACAAAAGGATAAACTCTCATGCTACAAATAGATCTTTCGAGATCTAATAAGTGTACTTCTAGAACAATAAAGTGGAAGGATATTACTCTTCCAGATGAATGGGTTTTAGAAAATGTAGTCCCAATACAAAATAGGTTTCCAGAACCAAATTCAGAACTAAAACATGTCACTCAATTCACTGATGGCAAGGTAAAACATCTTTTTGACCGAAGATGAAGTACGAGTGCCAGATAAACTTATTCCAGCTCTGTATTTGAGATACTTCTGCTACTATTGATCTAGGCAGAGTATCCCAAATCCCATCGGTTATAGGTACCTCCAAACCAAGGAATTCAATCTCTCGATATCCCGGCTACAAGATTAAAAAATGTTGATTATTTTCCACAAATTCCAAGATCTTTTTATCATACAGAAAATGAGGTGGCCAATGAACCTACAAACCCTCTAGAACCAACCAGCTCTTCCTTTCCAGCCATTACTGATAATTTTAATGAACAAAATTTAATTGAAAAAGATTTTACAATTAATTAAAAAGATCTCCAAGATGAATTTTACTCAGAAAGAAATGTACAAAAAAGGACTTGGTTCTTTGATAAATTTATGATAAAACGACATGAAATTCAAAACAAATACTACGACTTGGTAAAAACATATAAAATTCATATACATTTCTCTGACTGGTTTGAAATTTAATCCCTAGAAAATCATGTTGACTACCCTTTCTCAACCAAAATTAGTCCTATTACCATTCGCAATAAGAATCTAGAATGGGAAACTACTCAAAATTCTAAAAAAAATAAAATCTACTCATCCACATTTCCAAGGAATAAAAATACAACACCAAGATCAATATATAGAAGCTTATCCAATCAAAATGCCCGGCGAAGACGACAAAAGAAATATAAACAATATTATTTCACCAAATAATTATACAAATACTAGTCTCCATACAATCAGAAAACAATTAAAAAAATGGAAAAACACATGTAGCTTAGTCGAATTGAGCAAACTCCCCAAATTGACCATTCCAATATAGTAAAACCCGCAACAACCTCAGTCTTCAAACCATACCAATTGTCTTCTTCATCTATCAAAGACATGCAAAAGAAAAAATTTGAGTTATTCAAAGATTTGCAAAACAGACTTCAAAAGATGACAGCCAGCTTATCTTCTAAAAATCAAATAGCATCCGTTACCCCCAAAACGACCCCCACAACGACACTACATATTAATACGATTGGAAAAGAATATGATTTTGAATCACAAATAGACACTGATACCTGACTAGATAAAAATCATCTAAACAAAATAGGATTGAATTCACAACAAGTCCCAAGTCATCCTCTGGATATAACACCAGTAGAAACTCAACCTCAAAATCGTTTTAATGCATCATCTGTTTACAATTGGAACTTAGATACTATGAATGAATACCAAATTCTATCCTTCCTACAGCAGATGACAATGGCCGCAAATGCATATAGAACGCAACACGGAGTCCAGATTGGACTACAGCAGAGCTACTAATTGCAGGCTTCTCAGGACAATTAAAAGGATGTTTGGGTTTGATGACGGTCAAATTATACCCGTAAAAGTCATCAACGTTGACCTTAAATCGAGATTAATAATATATATTTCATATTAAATCACATGTTTATATTTATTATTTAATGTTAAGTGATTATTAATATGATATTTGGTATTTAGCCGTTTTCATTATTAAAAGCCGATTTATTGTGCGATAAATGCTGATTTTGTAGATCACGACAAATCGAGAAGATTAGTGTCATTCAATCAATTATCTCAAGATAAGGAAGGAAGGAGATCGGAGCATTAAATGAGAGAGTAATCGGATCGACATGCAAACGTGCAGTGGGGAGCAAGGCAAACGAAGAAAACGTGTAGAACATGGAAAATATAGGTTCGGTCGACCGAACCATTAGGCTCGATCGACCGAGTGTCATCTTCGGTTGACCGAGTGTCGCCTTTCGGCGCGTTTAGGGCTTTTGTCGTGTTTACCTTCTAGAACCACCCTAAGTCGGCAAAAACCTCTATATAAGCAAGCCGCTACGAGAATTGTAATATATACCTTAGAATATCATTCAATAAAATCACTCTATTCATATCTTGATTCAATGTAGTTTATTGAGGGTGTTTCCAAAGAATTTAAGGGCTGCATTATGTAAGCCTTTATTTTCTGCTTTTTCTTTTAAGTAATTAATCCCTCCCAATTATGCTTTATCGTTTGAGTTAATTAATCATAGCTAGATGATGTAGATCTAGGCTATGACGTTAGGGATGTGGCGACTCCTTGTCTATGGGGATCCCATAACCTCGTCGTACACTTAGTATTTATTCATGAATCGCATTGTTCAATTAATGTGTATCTAAGTTAGTTTATATGAATGCTTTACGAATTACTGTTTAATCCGTTGTGTATGATGAAACGCTGAGAGATACGTTCAGGGATGTAATCTGGGGGAAAAAGACCATTCGGTCGACCGAGCTTAGCTATTCGGTCGACCGAGCCCTGTTTTCATCCGTTAAATAGCCACGTCTTTATGGTTAGGTTAACTTAATAGAATTTATTATCTCAGTAGGTATGGCTATGGCTACGTTACTCGCTTAGTTTAATTAAAATGTGTAAAAAGGAAATACCAATATAAAACTCTTAGGTAGGCTTATGAATTGATCTTTGGACGTTCAAATAAGCATCTAGGTAGGTTTATATTTGGGGATTGCTAGCACCTGATTATACATACGTCGTAGATTAGCATGAGACAATAACTTGGTAATTGCTAGTTGGACGAGAGCTTGAGTAATCGTTTAGGAAGTACGCCTAACCATAGGAATGTTGCCTGGACGAGGTGTACGGTTAATATCGGCATCCTTAGAGTCGTAAGCGTGTGAGTTATATGAGATGGAGGCACTAAAAGGCGAAGTCACGTAACAATACCACAGTGATCTAGTGACCTACCGGTGCTAAGTCAAGTTAAAGAGGATGACTCCCGTAGCCAATCTAAGATAGATACAAACGCATTGACAGTTAATAAGTTCAGTTTATTATATAAATTATCTAGGTCCAAACGATAAAGACTATAATTGGGGAGGTTAATTACGTTGTGTCGTGTCGTGTCAATTTATCTTTTCTTGTCTTATGTTGGTCATAGACCGCCTCTATGTCCTTGACATGTTTAATTAATTGTTTGTATATAAGATGATCCACAATTGGTTCCCTGTGGGATCGACCTTGATTCACTATGGCTATACTACGATGGGCCTAGTCCTCTTGCTAGTATTGGTTTATGGTGGTCAAGTATATTATAACCTGATTGACCACGTCATCAAGTTTTTGGCGCCGTTGCCGGGGAGCCAACGGTCAATTTTATATATAAATAATATTTTTTATGCATGTCGAGTTTTCTGTTTTAGAGTCAGTTTTTACGTTTTGAGTCCCTCTGGTTGTCTGCTCTGACTGAAAATTCCAGATTCTATAAAAAAAAAAAAAAAAACATTCTATTCGGTCGACCGAGAGACCTCATTCGGTCGACCGAGAGTTTATAATTTTTTGTTTTGTTTTGTTTTGTTCTGTTTACACGGTTTCTTATTTGTGTTTTTTTCGAGTCTGGAATTTCGCGTGTCTGTTTATCCCCGTATGTTTAATTCGTGAGTCGATAGCGGCATGGGAAACCATGTTAAAATCATCTACGGTCTGCTTTTGTTTTTCTTACGCTTTGCGAAACCAGGGAAGCAATAATTCAAGTCAATAATTTTTCGCGGGCGCTGAGAAAATAACCCAGCAAACATGCGGAATTACTACTCTACGATGGGAAAAGCGATGGAAGCAATACCATTAAAGCACAAAGATCGCTCCGAAAAAAATTTAAAGGCTTAAATTCTTCGTGGTACAATGTTGAAGGCAAGGTACTACCTTTTTTTTGCTTATGTTTTACTACCTTTTGGTTTTTTTGAGCATAGGTTAGCCTATACATGAACCTTAGCATGAATCTTAGCCGGGAGTTGGTTTGTAAGATTAATTTTATTAGTGTCGAAGGTTTTGCCCCATATTTTTCTCATCTAGAGGGTGTAGGAAAACATGTAGTCGTTGAAAGGAAGCAGTGAATAAAGAGTTCCTCGTAGTTCATTAAAATCTCACCATCCCTATGCATGAGATTGCTTCTACTGGCCAGGGGAGCAACAAATTGTGTAGTTTAAGCATTCACAATCTAAAGAAGACGTTGAGTTTTGAGAGAACACCATCTTCTACTTTCGTTGAGTTTTATGGTGATGGCTTCTCGGTGAACCCACCTTAAATAGAAACGAGATTACGCTTTGGGTAACAATTTAGAAATCGGAGACTCTTAGTACATGGGTTCGGAAATGGTCTAACCATGGTCATGGCGAGTTCAACCGAGCTTCGCTCAATCGACTCCCTCCACGTGTGATGTACGTGCAGCGGCCAGCTTCAACAAGACTTAACATAGCCGATAAGCCTTCAAAGCTAAACGGGCTTAATCTTGACGGATTGGCCTGAATCATCACATATGTTCCAACGAATAAGGCGGCGTAGGCTTGCCTACATAACCGACCTTATTCGGAGTACTTAGATTCATTGTTTCTTATTGTCAAGGCCAAAACCATAATTTTAGCCGAGTTTCTTAGAATTCACTAATTCCTAAAACGAGAGCCGAGGTAAGAGCTTTGGATAAATGGTATGGATAAATGTTGTTTCCTAGGTCTCACAACCAAGGGAAGGGTATTAATCCGCAAAAGCAACAAGCCCACCTCTTATAGTGCTCAGAGGGATCAATATCTCGTGATCCAAGAATAATGACTGACAAGGATAATTTTTTTGGAACGTCGAGCTGAGGACTTTAAACTCAGAACTACTTCTTTAAAACCCTTAGGATTTCTTTTTAGGATTTTAGGTTTTGTTTTCTTTGAGTCAAATAAGAGTAACGTGACATATGTTGAGGTTTTTTATTTTGCCGTGTTCTGATGGCCATTGGGCTAAGGATGTGCAAAACTTTTTTACTCAATATAGGCCACGTGAAATAGAGTTCCCTAGGAGAGTCAGAAAATTGCTAAAGAAAAGGAAATTTAGCAATCAATCTTAAGATGGAAGCATTAAGAGAGCTTGAGAATTCATCGAAAATGTAACAGAATGATTGGTGCGAACAAGAACTATTTTGGTCAACTTCCAAAACCTTTTAGAATGGTGATCCAAGTGAAAATCCAAAGTGATGTGCAATTCATTCTGCAATTATCCTTACCTTTCCTTTTACACTTTTTCACCTTCAAACTTTTCGATCCTCTCACCAATCTGCCCCGACGGTTCACATTTCTAACCATTCTTTCATCGCCTCTCTTTCTTTCCATCTGTTTCACTCTCCCACCCAATCTCATGCCTTAACCATTTTCAACCCACCCAAAACACAATTTATTACCCACCCTTTTAGGCGGTGGAGGGTGTAGATGAAGACTACCATCTTTAGTTGCTTGTTTTTCTTTCTATTTAGTATTTTTCTTGTCTTTGGTTGTATAAAATAAAGTGGCTTAAAATGTTTTTCGGTATTCATACCATATTACTGCCACATTATTCTATAACTTCCATAGACATGGTGTTATTAAAGGTTTCGTGGAGTTTGTCTGCTTATACAGGTTTTCACTTGTTTCTCCACAACGTGCTGACATTTACTCTGATATTGTTCCTTTACTTGAGAGCCGTTTCCAGAGCTAAGTCTTTTTCTTAAATTCTCATTTATTTTTGTCATTGAGGACAATGCCATGTTTAAGTGGGGGGTAGGAGACTTAGCTATGTTATGATTAAAATTTGAATGAAACGGTAGAAAAATTGAAAAATTGAAAATTTGAATACATACCACATTATTTATCTCGTACCCTTAGAATTGTGAGTTCCTAGCTAAGAATTGATAGGGAAGGAACCAAGTTTCATGAGTACGTGATCATTTTATACTTATGTTAAGTAAATTTGAGGATATTCATGCCCGTTTTTGCGAGTAGTTATTTATTATTCAATTACTCAATCTGTGAATCGAGTATACCGCGCAAATCATAATAACTGAAGAAATTATGTGTACATTGCATAGATGATTGGTTATGTAGACTTAGTGTCGATACTTATTGGCTGATGTATTCTTATCTTCTTGCCAACAAAAGCGGAGTAATAAGTTTGAGACGTACCTGTGTTTTAGCAAATGTTAGACACTGGGCTTGTAGTAACATTACCAAAGTAGCCCCGCGCTTGTGGTAATATTCAATGCTATGCATGATCTAAGATAGGGGGATGCTCTAAAAAGTCTTATTCCTTGAGATTGATAGTATTTGAAAAATATGAAGATATGAAAAGAATATTCAACTCTTTAAGAGGCTTTGAGTAGTACTCGGTCTCCAAGTCCAAAAACCCTATAGATACGCTCTTGCTTATTGCTCTAGTGCTCTAACCATTGCGAGGCATAAGAAGTATGAATGCTGAGGTTGGTAGGTTGAGATTGCGAAGTTAGCATAAACTCTGATCTTGCCACGAATATATAAAACTAAATGCACATGCACACATCACTTGATTCATAGTCGGTAGTGAATAATGGATATCTTATGAGCATGACTAGTATGGGTTGACTTGAGTTTCTTGTGTAAGTATGATTTGACCATAGAAAATGTTGTCTTGGGGAATGACTTATTGATGCTTTGTTCGGGACGATCAAAGTCTATGTGGGGGGTAGTTGATGACGGTCAAATTATACCCGTAAAAGTCATCAACGTTGACCTTAAATCGAGATTAATAATATATATTTCATATTAAATCACATGTTTATATTTATTATTTAATGTTAAGTGATTATTAATATGATATTTGGTATTTAGCCGTTTTCATTATTAAAAGCCGATTTATTGTGCGATAAATGCTGATTTTGTAGATCACGACAAATCGAGAAGATTAGTGTCATTCAATCAATTATCTCAAGATAAGGAAGGAAGGAAATCGGAGCATTAAATGAGAGAGTAATCGGATCGACATGCAAACGTGCGAGTGGGGAGCAAGGCAAACGAAGAAAACGCGTGTAGAACATGGAAAATATAGGTTCGATCGACCGAACCATTAGTCTCGATCGACCGAGTGTCATCTTCGGTTGACCGAGTGTCGCCTTTCGGGCGGTTTAGGGCTTTTGTCGTGTTTACCTTCTAGAACCACCCTAAGTCGGCAAAAACCTCTATATAAGCAAGCAGCTACGAGAATTGTAATATATACCTTAGAATATCATTCAATAAAATCACTCTATTCATATCTTGATTCAATGTAGTTTATTGAGGGTGTTTCCAGCAATTTAAGGGCTGCATTATGTAAGCCTTTATTTTCTGTTTCTTTCTTTTAAGTAATTAATCCCTCCCAATTATGCTTTATCGTTTGAGTTAATTAATCATAGCTAGATGATGTAGATCTAGGCTATGACGTTAGGGATGTGGCGACTCCTTGTCTATGGGGATCCCATAACCTACGTCGTACACTTAGTATTTATTCATGAATCTGCATTGTTCAATTAATGTGTATCTAAGTTAGTTTATATGAATGCTTTACGAATTACTGTTTAATCCGTTGTGTATGATGAAACGCTGAGAGATACGTTCAGGGATGTAATCTGGGGGAAAAAGACCATTCGGTCGACCGAGCTTAGCTATTCGGTCGACCGAGCCCTGTTTTCATCCGTTAAATAGCCACGTCTTTATGGTTAGGTTAACTTAATAGAATTTATTATCTCAGTAGGTATGGCTATGGCTACGTTACTCGCTTAGTTTAATTAAAATGTGTAAAAAGGAAATACCAATATAAAACTCTTAGGTAGGCTTATGAATTGATCTTCGGACGTTCAGCGTTATCTAGGTAGGTTTATATTTGGGGATTGCTAGCACCTGATTATACATACGTCGTAGATTAGCATGAGACTATAACTTGGTAATTGCTAGTTGGACGAGAGCTTGAGTAATCGTTTAGGAAGTACGCCTAACCATAGGAATGTTGCCTGGACGAGGTGTACGGTTAATATCGGCATCTTTAGAGTCGTAAGCGTGTGAGTTATATGAGATGGAGGCACTAAAAGGCGAAGTCACGTAACAATACCACAGTGATCTAGTGACCTACCGGTGCTAAGTCAAGTTAAAGAGGATGACTCCCGTAGCCAATCTAAGATAGATACAAACGGATTGACAGTTAATAAGTTCAGTTTATTATATAAATTATCTAGGTCCAAACGATAAAGACTATAATTGGGGAGGTTAATTACGTTGTGTCGTGTCGTGTCAATTTATCTTTTCTTGTCTTATGTTGGTCGTAGACCGCCTCTATGTCCTTGACATGTTTAATTAATTGTTTGTATATAAGATGATCCACAATTGGTTCCCTGTGGGATCGACCTTGATTCACTATGGCTATACTACGATGGGCCTAGTCCTCTTGCTAGTATTGGTTTATGGTGGTCAAGTATATTATAACCTGATTGACCACGTCATCAGGGTTTTTATTTAACACCTGACCAACATGACCAAATACTTAATTCACTAAAATATGATGAAGAACAAAATCTGATTCTTGAAGACCAACAAGAACCTTTAGAGGATGCTCTATCCACGCTAATACATACTATTTCAATACATTTTCTTGGACATCCAGCAAAATTAAAAGAAAGAAATTTGAACTCCTTTCAAATCTACGCTGTAAAAAACTTACTGATATCCAATGGTATAAAAATAATTTCCTAACAAGATTAATGCAAAGGGATGATTCCAATCAGCCTTTATGGAAGGAAAAGTTCCTAGCAGGATTACCAACCTTATTAGGGGAAAAAGTCAGAAATCAAATTCATGAGAATTCAGGCAACAAAATTATTCCATAAGATCAATGCTCATATGGACAACTAGTCAGTGTTGTTCAACAAGAAGGAATGAAGATAGCCAAGACCTAAAACTTCAGAAACACATAAAATGGGAAATAAAAAAGGCTAACCTAGTACTTGGAACCTTTTGTCAGCAATTTGACAATAATCCTTATTAAAAGGAATACTCTTGCAAAGGAAATTTCAATAAACCCACTTTCAAAAACAAAACACCATATCAACCTAATAGGCATATATACATGAATAACAAAAAAATAAAACAACCCTCAAACAATCATTTATACAAGAATAACAAATATACTAAGCCAAAACCAAATTGGAAAAAGATATTGAATGTTATAGATGCCACAAAAATGGACATATAACAAATTACTGTAAACTAAAAAGAAAGCTTAATGAACTTAGTCTAGAAGACGACATTATGAACAAAATCTCAAACTTACTTATAGATTCAAATAGTGACACAACTAATGAAAAAAAATACAGATAACAATGGAATAGCAAAGATAGACGATACACTAACAAGTACTTCTAAATCAGAAAGAGACAATAGAAAAATATTAAATGTTATCGCCAAAGAACAACAAATCTTTATTGATATATTACAACAGATTAATGACGCGACTCTACAACAACAATACCTTGAAAAAGTATTAGACACTTTTAAACATGAACCAATAGCACCAAGTACTTCCATAAGTACTTATGATTTGACAACAATCCTAAATAGGAATAAAAATAAAAAGGATAATATTACAAATCACGATATACAAAATTAGGTTAAAGAAATTAAAAAAAAATGACTTAAAAGAATTAAAAGAAAAAACCAAAAAAATGATTCATTATTAATCAAAACAATTATTGAAACAATAAAAGACAATAGTGACACGCATACTAAAAATGAAGATATTACCCAAGAACTACAAAACATTACAACGACCCCAACTGATTTCCTTTTTGTTTTGAAAGAAATCACATCTAGAAAATATATCATAAATATTACAATCAGAATTTTAAATAATTTCAATTTTAATACTATTGCACTATTTGATACTGGAGCAGACTTAAATTGTATAAAATAAGGGTTTGTCCCTATAAAATTCTTACAGCAAACCGATGAAAATATTTCAGCAACTAACAAGTCAAAAATAAGGATCTCTGCAAAAGACAGAAGCCTCAATAATCAATGATGCGGTCTCTTTATTGACATCCGTTGTGGTTTTCAATGATATCCATCATTCTGTAATCCTTGGTACTCCATTCATAAACCTTATCACCCCATACAATGTTTGTCCAGATTCCATTACCTTCAAAATAAATAATAAAAAACACAAGTTTCCATTTTTAGTAAAACCAAGAACTAAAAGTCTAACTGTGTTGAAAGCTTCATCTATACATGAAAAACAATCAATAATATAATATATAACAAACAATTTCCGCTCAATGAATTACAAAAGATGCTTCCTTACAATGAATAAATAAGTTGGTTAATCAACCCACGATAAAAGAGAAAATACTAAGATTACAAAAGATATTTACATTAAAAATTTGTGCTAAACTACCAAATTCCTTCTGGAATAGAAAGCAACATACTATTGATCTGCCCTATGACACATCATTTTAAAAAAAATATATACCTACTAAAGCCCAGCCAATACAAATGAATAAAGATCTTGAACAATTTTGCAGAAAATAAATACAAGATCTTGAAACAAAAAAATTAATCTCTAAAACCATATCACCTTGGAGTTGTTATGCTTTTTACGTTAATAAAGCCTCCGAAATCGAGAGAGGATCTCCCAGACTATTCATTAATTATAAACCCCTTAACAAGGCATTAAAATGGATTCGTTATCCCATGCCTAATAAAAAAGATCTTCTAAATAAACTCCACGATGCCTTCATATTCTCAAAATTTGACATGAAATCAGGTTTCTGACAAATACAAATAAAACCAATAGACGGATATAAAACGGCATTTACAGTTCCTTTTGGACAATACCAATGGAATGTAATGCCTTTCGGCTTAAAAAATGGTCCTTCCGAATTCCCAAGGATTGTGAACGGTATATCCAAAACTATTGATGAACATTTCAAACACTTAAAAATGTTTTTATATGTAATAGAAAAAAGCGGTTTAGTAATATCCGAACATAAAATGTCGCTTTTCCAACAAAAATTAGATTCCTTGGGCACTATATTACTCAAGGAACTATTACACCAATAGAAAGATCTCTAAATTTCACCACAAAATTTCCCGATAAAATTCCTGACAAAAATCAACTACAACGGTTCTTAGGATGTTTAAATTATGTCCGGGACTTTTGCCCAAATCTCAACAGAATAGCAAAACCACTTCATGATCGCCTAAAAACAAACCCTACACCTTGGAATACAACACATACTAAAATTGTCCAACAAATTAAAAAAAAACCAGGTCACAAAAATCCCTTGTCTACACTTGGCAAATCCTAACCTACATAAAATAGTAGAAACGGATGCTTCTGATATTGGTTATGGAGGAATCTTGAAGCAGAAACAATATTCGAAAGAACTAATTGATCAGTTTACATCGGCACATTGGAAACATACCCAAAAGAATTATTCCACAATTAAAAAAGAGATTTTAAGCATTGTTTTATGCATTCAAAAATTTCCAAGCGATTTATTAAACAAAATGTTTTTATTATGTATAGATTGCAAAAATGAAAAAGAAATTTTTACAAAAGGATGTTCAAAATCTTGCATCGAAGCAAATATTTGCACGATGGCAAGCAATTTTAAGCATTTTCGATTTTGATATTGAATTTATAAAAGGAGATACAAACTCAGTACCTGATTTTCTTACCCGAGAATTCCTACAAGACCAGATCCGATGGTCCAAAAGGTTGACAAAGGAAAAAGGTTGCAAATACAAGTATTACAAAACCAAATATGTCTTGGTATGACATAGTCACAAAAGAAGAACAAGAAGCCAACACACAGGAAACAGGTTCGCTCGATTTAGAGTCACAATAATTTCTTGATAAATTATTACAAAGCCTGAGTCTAAAAAATGCATTTATCTCAACTCTTACCAAATACACAAAACCTACCCCAGTTATTAACAGTACCATCACCAAGACCTACATCATCTTCATCAAAACCCAAAGAAATATCATCAACAAGACCGTTTGTCTTAACCTCAAACTCATTCCAACCACTAGCAAGACCTACTACCACCCAAATACAAGGACACAAAAGACGGTTGACACAGTCAAACCATACTCACAAAATATTACTATGGTTGAAGCCTGTTTTCATAGGCAAGACCCCTTTCTAACTCTCCAACGTTACTTTGGAATAAGTGGGTTTTAGAAACCTTAGGATTTACAAAAAAACACCAATTTTTTACCAAACAATATTACAAGCTACACAGCCGGCGTGCTTTGATCACAAATACTATCAAAATAACCAAGCCACACCTATATTTTCAACATGTAAAATCCACCAAGTTATTTCTCCAAAAGATTGGTACGCAGCTCATTCTGCGCCCATTGAATTTCCGGAAGAATATAAAGAACAACCTTTTTATAATATTACATTCAACTATTAGAAGTACCCACAGGCATGGTTCAATGCATTCTTCCTACAAAATCAAAATAATCAGCATACTTGGTTGATGCACTTTGATACAAAATTGTAGACATTTCAAAATTTCCATCATGGTGGATCCAATGGTGGGAATGTTTTGGTTCAGTCCCAGAAATACAAAAAACAACCATGACTGAATCTCTCAATCTTTTCAAAGCAAAATACAAGCCTTCAGAGTCATAAAAGAGATTTCCTGCATTTGCAACATTATGTACAAAATTCTATCTACCATGGATAGTAAACTGGTATTTAGATTATCTGATAATCCTATGCAACTTATCCGAAGAAGATTTCGAGTCAGACAACATTATCCAAAGTTTGCTACCCACAAACATGGAAAAATTGTTACAAGGAATACCAAAACCCCAACAATTTCAAATACAACCTATTGCGACTTCAAAATTTTCAGAGAGAAGAGCACAAATGACAGCATTATTAGCTGTATCAGAAACGGATGAAGAATTACAACAAATCATATCTCAGTATGCATCAAATTCATAGACATCACCTATAAGTTCCACAACATCAGTCAATATTGACGAAGAAGTTGAGGACTATACACCAATACCTTGAAAAAAAATAGAAAAAAAAAAACTAAATACTACAGGACAAAAGATTTACCTGCACATTAGTTTCTCACAATCACTCACCTGCACAAAACTTCTCCACCTAATACACAAATATACATAAATATATTATGCACACACAAATATATGTACACACACATCACTACAAAAAAATATTTTATATATATATATAAATATATATACATACAGATATCTACAAATACTTATAATTATATATGTGCAAAATGCACATAGTTATACAAAAAATATACAAAATCAAAAATCAGCAAAGACCACGCTACAATACTTCACACAAGACGACAACACACAGCTCAGCAAAAATCAACATGGCAGACATGACAAGACGTCACTAAAATTAAAGGAGATTATTCATCACAAAATGACAAAAGACAACTTAGCATAGGTCTTCCACTGTAAATGGCAGACAAGACAAGACACCACTCAAAGATAATGGACATCGCTTCACACAAAACGACAACAAAACAACTCAGCAACACGAATATGGCAGACACCACTAAAAAAGAAAACACCACTCACAAAAAGAAGAAGAAACTCACAATAATTCCAGGACTACTATAAATACCAAGACAAAGCATGGAGGAGGCAAACTCTCAGAAGACCATTTACAAATTTTTTATTTTTCTGCAAATTCTCAGCATAACCCTAGTTACAATGTTTTTATTAGGATCATTCTGTATAACAAGAAGGAAGAATCAATCTTCTTCCAATATTTGTATATATATATATATACCATCTAAAAAATTTGCAACTATTGAGAAAATAAAATTCAAAAACATTACAATTTTTGCTTCTTCAATGTTATGAGATGTACTACTATTTGGCAGAAAATCCAACCAAAATAGTACTTGTATTCTGCTGGAATAAAAACTACACTTTAATGGCAACATCTCATGACTAGTTTCAAGAAAATGCCTCAAAGACCAATTCTGGGTTAGCTCCTTCAATGAAATTGAACAAACTAATGGTGTTTGTATCTGTTGTGAAGAGTTTTTCTGTAATGAATTGTTCTTCACTTACTTTCCGAGCTAAATTGAAAAGATAAGATAATCCTTCAAAGTCAAGCTCATGGGGAGTATGTTTTTCAATCTTTTTTGCATTTGAAAATCTTCCTAATGAAACCATATGACTACCCCTTTTTCTTCTTTTTCAAATCTTTGAAGAGATTTTTCTCCTACAATAGGGATTTTGGTTAAATATAGCATTATAAAGCCTCTAAAATCATTTTGAGTGTATTTTTATCTTTAGATACTTAATTCTACATTCATAATAATTCGAAAGACTATATACGCCAGAACTATAGCCTATGTCCTTACTATCTCTCTTACATAAGAACCCCCTTTTTTATAATATCCGCCTATGAAAAATCTGGTAGCAAAACCAAAAAGCTAAATGGACTTATATTATGGTGCAAAACCAAAAAGCTATACAAATTTTTATTTTGGGACGTAGATTGTAGCAATAATTGATTGTGATTAGGTTCAGTATAATTAAGGGAGCAAAAGACACTCGTTATACACGTATATCATCACTCTAGATGAAAAAAATTGGTATAAGCAATGGAGATTACTTTTGTGTAAATGTACAATGACAAGATTTGCAATCGACAATAACAGGAACCGTTAATATGTCATTAAAAGTTACCTTTTAGTTAGGGAAAAAAATCCCCTCACTAAAAGTACCTTTCATTGAAAGGATTAGCTCCCGTCATCTATGTTTCGTGACAAAAGGGCAAGTTTCTTGTAGTGCAAGTAGAATGCCTACTTAGAAAACAGGTAGAATGGATTCTTCTCCATGTTGTTCCACTGGTCCTTGATGGGTAGAATTGCCTCTCCACAAGATCCAGCACACACAGCTTTGTCACAGATCATTCTGAACGAGCTGCACCAACCACTGTCGTTCTCACCTTAACAGACGTTTCACAGTCCAGTAAAACCTTTGTTGAAAACAAAGAAGTTTGAATCAAGTATGTGATTCGACTTGAGGATCTTCATGTATTTGGATTCTTGGATGATCGTTAAAAAACTTAGCACTAGAAGATTTGTTGATGAATAGAAGTGTAAGCTAAGTTGATGATGAATATGACTTAGCCGAAATTTGATTGCTCAAAATGCTCAGTTTCTTGCAAAAATTCTTCGTATTTTGTGTTGTATCCCTTGCTTGAATCTTGATGCTATATCCTCTATTAATAATTTCATGTCCAATGTTTGAATTTTGAATCCCATAACTGTCTATTGGATTTTTTTTTAAATTTTAATAACATGAAATATAGTGAAATAATGATTATAAAGTTGAAATCTTGTATTGAAATTTGTGTGGATGAAGAAATAATTGGTGAGGGAAATTTTAATGAAATATTGTTAGGAACATTTTATTATGTTTTGATGATGGCCATATTAGCTGTTATAGCAAGCCTGAAAATAAGTTATAATTCTCTGTGTAAGTCTTCACTTAGAGTCTGACATGTTGTATAAGTTGAGACAGACAAGTATTGTACTAGTTGGTAGGACGGCAAAGGAAAATCAGATGTTCAGCAAAGTAAAAACGGCCAAGTACCAACAGAGAAGCATGAAGACATATTGTCCGACTTATAACCAAGGAAGTCTGTGATGACCTTGGATACGTCTAAGTTACATTCCAAGAAATGAAACTTAATGTTTAAATATGGAATATGGTGTACACTGATCTCACAAAAACCAAGGATCAGTGAAGTACAAAGATTCTCCTAAACTGAAAAGAATGAAGGAAACGGTGAATTGGCAAAGTGAACTGACTTTCGGCTGAGTAAAGCAGAGAAGGAAGATCTAAGCGGAAAAGTCAGAAAGATCACTTAACCATTCAGGGAACGGCCAAGTAAACTTTACTTGATCAGATTTTGAAATATGAAGAAGATTCAGAGGATCAAACATTAAATGCATAATCAATTGAGGATCAATCAAGGATGGATTTTCTGATAAACGTTTGAAGAAAAATCCGATCACTGAAATCAAGGAGGATTTAATTAAGGGGGAATCAAGAATAAAATCAAGGATTATTCCCCTCATTAATATAGCCAACGGACGGAAATTCAAATCAAGGATTATCATGGCTATAAAAAGAAGGCATTGACAGACAAGGAAAAAAAGAGAAGAGAACGATTAAGTTTGATAATATACAAGCAGAAACTCTGTCAAATTGAAAAGCCTTCATCTGTGCTGAAAGTGAAACATCTAGTGATCAATTGAAATATCAAAACTGCAATTCGAACATCAAGCATTGAGTCTGATCAACAAGTTTTGTGAATCCAATTCACTTCAATCAAGCAACTGAATCAGAGCCATCTGAGAAAGAGTTGTGTTTGTGATAAGCTACTGAAGGATTTGTTCCCAATGAGCAGTGAAAGAGACTGAGTCACTGAAGCTGTTGAAGCCAGGGAGTGATAGTCTTGAAGATTGTGAAGCTTGTGTAGTCAAGGACAGGCTATTGTATCAGTGAAAACAATAGTGAAATTCTTCCAATCATCAGAGTAGAAGAGTGGATTAAGGGATTATACCACCCTGAACCACTATAATAAACCTTTGTGTCAATTTACTTTCAGCAATTTACCTTACTACATTTATTTAGTTGCTTAAATTATATCATATATCTGTGATTGCATAAACTACTTTGAAACAACATAGTAAGAAGGGACTTATCCACTGCCCAAAAGCTTTTAAATACAAGAAAAGTTTTTGAAACTCCACTATAGTCATTCACCCCCCTGACTTTTGTTTTACCCTTCTCTGGGACCAACAAATATTATATTGATAATGTAATGTTAAATAGTGTAGTAGGTGCATAAAGTGAATTAATTTATATTATATTATTTTTTTGATGGTAAAAATGATTGGTGAGAGAAATTATAATAAAATTATAGAATTAATAAAACAATGGTAAATAAGATATTGGAGTGAATAAGGTATCGGGTTGGATTCAACCCAATGTGAAACCAAGCAGGGGCCAAGTATTTGGATTACGGGTGGATCGTTAAAACACTTAGCACTTGAAGATTTACGGATGAATAGCGGTGTAAGCTTAGATGATGATGAATATGACTTAGCGAGATTTGATCGCTCAAATTGCTTGCAAAAATTCTCCGTATTCACCGATGATGCATCCCGACTTGAGTCTTAATGCAAAGTCCTCTATTTATTGTGGCATGTCCACCATTTAAATTTTAATACCATAAGCTGTCTCTTGGATTTTTTTGAATATGCCCTTGACATGCTATGTTCCATCATCTCCTTGGATCTTAAATCTTCAATACAAGGTCTATAGAGCCAGGCCAGGCCATCACAGAGTAGCCTAATTTCTAACTTTATATCCTGGGCTTAGTCTTCAATACTAAGTCTAAAACCACAACTCTTAGTCTTCTATACCTAATTTGATCCCTCGGCATTCTTTTCTTAGTTTTTCCCTCAGCCTTCATCTTAGCAACCTAGACTCAACTAAAACCTATCAGCAGTCTGTTACAGTGTTTTTCTGATTGAACCTAGACAATAATCAGACTCTAGTAAAACTATACATTCAGCTCTAGACCTGTTTTAGCTTTTCACTATAACAACTAGTCTCGACACTCCATCATTAGGGTACTTCATCATCAAAACCAAAATATAAAAAACAATTTTAGTTCTAACACATTGATTACATGCTATTTAGTACCTTAAACTACATATTTATTTACCCTGAATTATGCTCGAGAGAGGAAAGATAATCTGAATACTATGCGAAATACATGTTAATTGTGTAGTGAGTGTTCTTTAGATGTTGATTTTTCATTTGCTTGATTACCCCGTGGATTTGGTACTTATATGCTTTGTTTTACTTGTTTTATAGGAGTACCTTATTCCAGAAGAGCTAAGACATTGATCTAGGCCAAAGAAAGTCATGGGGCTGAGTTGAAATAGTCCATGAAGAGATATATCAAGAAAAAGAGTTGATGTTGGGCCCGATAGTCCGAGGCCCACCACCAACGTATCGAGTTATTGGAAGACACAAAATTAACCCTACAACGTTTACTCTGTCGGGTAGGGTTTATTTAAGTCATATGTCGGCTAAATTGTGTATGTATAGCCATAGATTTTGATTGTAACAAAGCTTTTCATATACGATATAGATTTTTCACATAGTTTTACATCATTCATGAATTAAAGATTTGTCTTTTGCAATTCTGAGTTGTTTTCCGGATTCCCTTCTTCCACGCCATCTCTAACTTCAGGAGATCAAGTTAGATCTCCATAACCTATGGTACGAAGCTTTGAACATTCCTTTATGTCTTAGTTATGGTAGATTTGCTTGTATTTACGTGTTGTACTTGATTTGAATGTGTAACGACCCTATAATTTACCAGAATTAATCATAAGAACCACCGCACTCAATTGAACTGCTGTTTATACTGATGAACCGAGGTAAATTTAGGTCACCTTAATTAGGAGATTCAGTGTTAGCTACGTTGATCGATAGGTTTAATTAACATTAGGTTAAATATGGCCAATCTTCTTATTGTATTCCTAAATTAACATGAAGGACGATAAAGTGAAGTGTTAATTAGGACATAGTTTGGATCGATCTCTAGGAATGTGCTAGTCAATCCATGAGAGATGGTTAGGGAGGTTCTCGGTCTTGATCTGGCACGTTCTAGTACTTGTTGCGTGTGAGTTAATACAACCAAGTAAGGTGGTTAACTGCACATAGACGTTTAATATCCTTTCAATGGAAGTAGACATGGTTGGAAGACTGCACTTGTAGCTAAAATTGTGTTAATAACTTGTTTGATTATATTTGGGGAACTACTGGGGGAATTACACATGAAGATTAGTTACACGAAGTTGATGGATAGGTTGAGAAGAGAGGAATACCATATTTATTTCCATTCTTATGTCGGTCAATGACCATCTATGTATTCTTAGTCAGATTAAGTGCGTTTATTCCGAAGGTGCATTGTCTCTGTGGGATCGACCTTGATTCACCATCAGTGTACTATGATTTGACCTAGTACTCTTGCTAGTATAAGCGACCTTATGCACGACATCAATTTTTTGGCATTGTTGTTGGGGATAATGGCCAACTTTGGTAATAAATTCTTTTATTTCTAATTAAGAACTATGCTTATTTCTGTTATACTATTTTTAATTAGGGTTTTGAGACGTTATGTATGTTCATGCAATACTGTGATATCAGTGAGAGAAAATCAGAGCCCGATTCATCATGGTGCCACTGCGAATCGAGTTCCATAAATACAAACTCTGATCATCTCTGTGAGTTTATGTTTATCCTTGTTAGTTTTTAGGTACTAGGTCCACAACAGTTGGGTCTGAACCCAATTCAAGCGCAAGTTGCTAACCGTGTTTCATTTTTTTATTTTGTCTCCTTTGTAGGAAGTATGAAGCACTTCTAATTTGTTCTCAGAAAAGGTTTTGGGAATTCAAAGTCAAACCAGCATGGTGCCTCATACCATTTTGAACATCGGACCAATCTCGATGTATCCCGGATCGAAGGAATGATAGCAATACCAAGGGGACATGAAACGGGTGACAATGGAAGAAGAAGTAGCAAGAGCTAAGAGGAACATGGAAGCGAGCCTGCGGATGTACGAGGAGTACAAGAGAGGTAAGTCTTCTATTCAAGTTATTGATGTATCATCTTCCGACTCCGATCCCGAAGAGTATCCTGATTATTTCCTTGTGAGCCCGAGGATTACTCGGACTCAGGCGGAATAGAAAAATTAGGAGACCCAGGTTCGTTTAGGCTTCCTATCTCGATAAATGGCGTAACTTTAGGACTAGGATTGTGTGACTCTGGCTCTAGTTGCAATATATTACCGTTCTCTATGCCAAGAAGCAAACTTCAAGGGCATATTGGACCAGACACGTGCCATTTTACTGATCGTAAAGTTTACATGGCAGCTGGCATGGTAAAGAATACACCATATTTAATGTTTCCCATTGACTTATAGGTTTTAGACATCCCAGATGATACGAGTTCGAATGTTTTGTTAGGGCTTCCATTCTTGTCCACTAGCAGAGCCATCCTGGATTATGACAGTGGCAAAATCATAGTTAGGATCAATAATGATGCGAGAACTATTAGGAACCTAGATCCACCGAACAATAGACACAGGGAGTGCCGTTTGAGTTAGAGTTCGGGGAGGTCAAGATGTTTGAGATAGAAGATGTTAGGCATAAAGAGGTTTTGGTTAGATCCGGCAAGCAAGAATTCATGACAGTTCTACTTTAGGAAAGAGCGGAAAGGGACCACAAACAAGTGCAACGGGAGGAACAACCTACCTTGTGCAGTGTTGGCATAGATTTAAATGATGACATGGTGGATCCTCACAATTAAAAATAATGCTCAGAGTAGACTATGTAAGTCGAGTGCACTGTCCAGAAGGGCTATGCGTGCATGGAAAATAGCTCGGGGACCTACCAAGCAAGACTGTGAAGGTGCCCTACTTGATAGTAAAGAAGCATGCTTCTTCCTTGGCCTTATAACCGAAGAAAGAGCATTCGTCGAAAGAGATGGCATGCACACTTCGGTTAAGGCATATAGAGTGCAGGTTTGCCGGGTAAAAACCTGATAGTCTGACTACATGAGAAGCCAAAAAGGAAGCCAAACTGATGACTTTAAAAACAGAACTACTTTTAACACATTTTAAGTAGTTGAGTCAACAAAAGTAGCTAGGGGAGCGACAAGCTTTTTTTCGTCCCATTGCATCCAAAAAGCCATAAACAAATAGATGGTGGGGAAGCTTTTTTTATTTATTTGTTGGTCTAGTAAAGAAGGTTAGGCAAGTCTGGAAAAGAATGTGGAGAAAGTCACTAAAAGAAAACTGAGAAATTACCACTTGCAAAGCGCGTCGTAATTTACCTTTTACGACGTGCATCTGCACGTCATATAAATCCACGTAGTAAAACTGAATTTTTTTTACAACATGCATAAATGTGCAACATAAACTTTAGTTACGCGTGCACTTGTACGTCGTAAAATGAATATGATGCTAATCTAATTTCTCATTTATGGCGTGTTTTGCACGTCAAATCGGTTCCCACCAACTAGTTTACGACGTGCAATAGCACGCTTAATTTATAATTTTACGACGTCTTTGTACATGTCGTAAATTGATTCCCGCCATTGAAAATATCAATTCACAACATTCTTTTGCACATTATAACACACGAATTGACAATGATACATTTAGGTTTGCACATTGTATTTATATTATACATAATGAAATTTTAACAAAATGTCTTTCAAAGAAAAGTAATAAATTATTATAAAGACAGAGTAGTTTTAAACCAAATATTTTATAATAAAACAAATCACCCAACACCCCAAAGTATGCTTACAAATTTCAAATCTAGTATACACAAAAACGCTAAACAAGTCTAACAACGGCATGTCCTCAACAATAAAATAAACTAATTTTACTATTGAATCACTTGCATCCTCTTCGCTATCATCTTGGTTCACGGCTTTGATAAGATACGGTTGAATAAGTGTTTGAACATAGAATGGCTAAAACTTCCAGCAATAAACCACTGACCTTGCAATGGAAATTCAGCTTCAAGAAAGCATCAAAGCATGAATCCTACGGCATGAAATTTTAAAGACACGTTTGCAGTGTAATTCAACACACCCCCAGCCGACTTAATGATGGCCGTGCATGAGATCACACGAGACCACTTCGATTATTAGTCGGGCGATGTGATAGATTTTGACATTTAAATTACTTTGACAGTTTTTTCATTTTTGCTTTGATGAGTGGAAGAGACCTTGAAGAATTTTTCATTTTTGCCAATCTTGATCAAAATCTACCGATCACAGGTTGCAAGGAACTAATGCGATTCATGTTTATTCCGATATGTAAACAAAGATAGGTAAAAGGAAGAGTATCTATACTACAACCCAATGAACAAGCCCAGTGTGCAAATCGTCATTCGGAGTATTTGTAACACCCCCAGACCCTGTTTAAGTGTCCTACATCTGGAACTTGTGGTTTTTTCACCCATCACATTAACAGATGGACTTCCCTCACCTCATAACATAGGTTTTAGGGATGAGGATCCTCCTCTTATATGGGTTTGGGCATAGATTTTCAATAGACCCCGGGCATGGCGGGGTTAAATGACTCATAAATGGTCCTGTCAACTGTTTAGACCGCCGTCCTCGCATGATCTAAAAATGCTAACCCGAGTTGACAAGACTTTTATGTATCACACTTATATAGAGGTGAAAATTCACTTACTTTACGGATGTGGGCCTTTACATCTCCCCCTTACAAGGGACTGGAATCCTCTCCAGGACGGCAAGACTTGTGCAAGTGGCCGTGTCTCAGTTTCATCCCTATCAAAGGTAACTAGAGGTCATCCTTACAGAGTATCTAACGGTTCAGCGCATAGTTCTGTCTGATATTCAGCTCTGAATATCATTTTGTAACGCCCCCAGACCCCTACCTGGTGGTGCTAAATGAGTCATAAATGGTCATGTCAACTGCTTAGACTGCCGTCTTTGCTTTATCAAAAATGGATAACCCAAGTTGACAAGACCTTTATGTTTCAAACTTATACGGGAGTGAGCATTCACTTACTTTACCGATGTGGGACTTTACATCTCCCCCCTTATAAGGGGCTGGCAACCTCGCCAGGACGGCCAACACTTGTCACAGTGTACTTGTGCCAAATACGTCCCTACCGGAGGTAACTAGAGATCATCCTGAGACCGTATCTAACATTCTTGTTACACAGATTCTATCTAATAGTCGGCTCTGATGCCGTAGGGTGTGTGTATGAATTCCTCCTTGGTTAAATTCTTAATCTGTGCCATTCAGAACATGGAAAGTGGAAAACAAATATAAAAATAATATATCTAAGACATGATATAAATGATACATCAAGAAAACATGGCATAACGAAATAGTACATTCGATTACGAATACATTTGAGGTACTTGTTCTTGAGGACATGATGCTTTTATTCCTAACATGGCCTCCTCATCAAATTGCTCCCGCCCATCAAGTAGAACACTCAGATATTTGTATATATTGCTTTGAATCATGAGCTTAATCTCCCTAATTCCTCGGTAGTGAAGTTGGTCCTATAGAGAAATTTAGCCTTGAAGAAAACAATATATAATGCTTTCAATGAAAAAATGAGAAAATTTTGGAAAAGTAAACACAATAAGGCGCACTAGGTGTGAGAGAATGGCCTAAGACAACATCTCAATTATGAAGTTATCCAAAGAAAAATAACCTAATAGAACATATGAGCCTTGCAGCATATGAGCTTAAAAAACATATCTACTTATAAATGGTGCTTGTTCCTGATCCTTGTAGTCCAATCAAACATATTGTGGATTCTTTTTAGTTCCATGCAATTTGGAAGTGTAGGAAAATTACTCGCTTCATCTCTCTAGCTTGCATCAGGTCATACTTAGACATACCACAGCTCAACCAAAAGACCATTCCAAAGTCAAGGTGTCAACAACAAGAGAAATTAGGATATGAATTGATCATAACCAGGACATAACTTCAAAATTACCATCATATGTCCCAACATTCATGATTCTACATGAGATAAAGATTGAAAAATCGGAAATTAATAAAAGCTAATCCATACAATAAGTAACGAAACTTTAATCTACAGTCTGGTAAATAAGATCGGATCAGATGAAGATATACAAGGATATGGGGCAAACCTATTTCACCAACATAATATAATGCGGTATAGCCTCGAAGATTTGCAGAGCCAATCGCGGCAGCACCATATTAAATGAGGTAAACACTAGTAGGATGCTGATGTGATAGAATCGCCACAAGCAAATTACATGCATAAAGTCATGTTTTCTAGGTCAAACCAGCTGTAAAGCATTTTTTGGTGAGTATTATGGTAAATGCATTAAAAGAAATAACTTTTTACAAAAATCTAATACTTTGCAACTTTAGTTACTGTATCATACTGTGAAAACAACAGCAACACACACTGAAAAAGTAAACAAACTAGATATGTTGCAGAACATTTCTAGTAATTCAGTCTTTGAGTGCCAAAGCATCTCTAAGGCAGATCATAGATACTGACTGCAGCTGCAAAACTTAATTAGTCGTGGCTTACAAACAAAGATCGAAATTAGGAGATGCCATGAATACAAGCATAAGCTCTCAAATGATATGTATCCAGAAGTTAACAATGATATCAAACGATATGTATGTAAGATGTAATATCGCCGGATGGATCAAGATCCACCCGATTACGCAGTGGAAAGTACAAGATCTAGATCTAAACAATCAAAATACATAAAATAATAGATCTAACCTAAGAGTGGGTTAGATTGCTTTCCAGTTTAAGGTGAATAAACTCAAAGAACAATCTTCAATCCAAGATCCATGCAAATTGAGATGCCACCGTCTTCCGACGTGTATCTCCAAGCAACACCAGGTGGATGGTGATCCAAGCCGCTTGACCTCCTCGATATGCTACCTTAGAAAAACCTGATGTTTTCCTAAAACTCAAAACCCTTAGTAAATAGCCGAAAATTCTAGGCTATTTTACTACCAATATTTCGTATAATGACTTGTGTTTTTAGGCTTAGGAGTACTCTCTTTATATATGAGAGAAATCTTTGTCCTCCAAGGCATTAATTAATTAATACAAAATCAATCAAATTAATCCTTTTCCTTAAAAGATAAATCTAGAATATTCTAAATTAATTAGGATATACAATAGATTTTCTTTTCCTTAAATTATTTAACCAATAAATAATTTAATAACATGTCTTATTATTTATCAAGAAAACGAATTTCCCAATAAATAATATATAAAATATGTGGCCACCACTAATACAAAATTAGGTTACACGCATTTTTAATCACTTTGGGCGAGTCCATCAAAATTTCTTTTCATGTATTTAATAGTCTAGTCCAACTAAACAATTAATCCACATATCCATTAAATAGTCCAATCCAACCATTTAATTATAATTGAGGTGAAGCGACGAAAAGCGTATATGATATATTAGGAGCCATGTCGGGACCATGGACCCATATTCGATAGCTACAATAAATTAAATAAAATTATTAAATCGAGATGAACAATAATATTCAATCTATTAATTCCGGGATTACACCACCATAAACCCGAAACTGAACTCTGCTAAATATATATAAACTTACACTCAACTTTGAGTCAAAAAGTGTCCACTGATATAATCATTACATATGGATAATTCATCCATAGACTGTTTGTTACGATTCAGGATATCTCCGTAAACCCTTCTTGAAACATCTTATCCTTATTTACCATTAACCCCTAGTGATCAATTAGTTCATAACTAATATAATATGAATCTGGCGCCATCGATCGATTTCGGGATTAACAAATAAGGAACTCTCTGTCTACTTCCGAGGAAGGAATAGATTCCATATCTGTGATAGCACGGACTACTCACTCATTCGAGAATAGAGCCAGCGAAGTGTTGGACCACATACTACTGAAGTGATCCTTACTAACACATCAAACTCTACCCTAGTCTAAGTAGTCATCATGTGATCACCTCGAGGATTAAGATTAATCCATATATGATCATATTATGATTCGATAAGACTTCTCGATCACGGAATTATATCGAGAACTCAAATCAAATCGGTCTAGCCCTATATGATTATCACCATATATAAATGCCCCACTAGGTACCCTATTACCGACAGCCCGTATAAGACTGTCACACAAAAGTGTTAGGCGCATTATTAGCAAATTAATCTTGAGACCATTACTCAGTTAATAAGCGCTTCTGGACAAAGTAAATTTTAAGTACATCTCACTAACTCAATCATCTTGTGTATAGCCATACACTGAGTTATGTGATTACATAAACGAGGTACTTAGGGTTTTCAGTAGTGTCTTAATTATAAGCATACATGTATATAATAAGATGAATTATTAATTCTGTCCTAAAACAATTATATAATTGTCTTTCGGGCACTACACCTAACAATCTCCCACTTGCACGAAAGGCAAGTGGATTAATTCTTTTAGAGCACACCCTTTATATCTATATCTACAACATTCTCCCACTTGCTCAAAACAAGTAATACATATCCCCAAGATTCATACCCTCAAAGCGCATCTTAGTAATTCATCCTTCCAAGCACTACCGTAGTGTGCCGTCGTAGGGTAGGTCAGTGACCCGGCACGTACTTAGAATCCGAATACCATGTGACTTGGTACACTGATCAGGTAGGTTGGCGGCTTGAGTCAATCTTTAGGATCGAAACGTCGCCTTTCCATCTAATCCGGTGGTATGATTTCAATATGCTTATGACCTTTAGTGATTGCAAAATCCTTATGTGCTACCTCTCCAATGTTTTCACAATGGAGTGGTATCGGCTTACTGGATAATACTTTATCAAATGAGTAAATACTGAGACTGAGATCGATTTAACAATCATCCTCAATATGACCTAAAGCCAAAATCAGTGTTATCACTTATATTCTAGTGTGCACCTGAATATACTAGCATATTATTCCTCATTCTCCCGAAGAGACTTGAGGATTTACTAAACATCCCATTTCGTATTCATTTACAGGTTTGGACAAGCATTCCTGAGAGGTAGGGTAGACTACATCGTTGAATGTTGCATTCCTCAGTGCAAGAACATCTTAACCATTGAGATGGATGAATGGGATTTCAATTGCTTATTTTAGAGAATTCGATTGAGTCAAATTCTTTAGAAAATAGCCCGATGGCATGTTAGCCTCTGAGTTGAGATAACACACCTATGTTGTTTCCAACAATTTTAGTATTACCATTCACAAACACTAATCTACATACTACTTTACTAATATTGATGCCCGATCTACGAAAGATTTATCAACATCTTTGGTCAAGTCCACATATTAAAAAATATATATGACTTTGAAATGACCTAGAGGTTTGCTTTAATCCCCAAAGGATATAAGCTATGGAAGGCATCTGCCAAAGGTTCTTTCTGAATAAATTAACATACCATTAGTCTACTTAAAAGGTCTTGGGAATCACCCCTATTTTTACGCTTTGTAACGAATCATCATTTGTTCTTAGCTAAAACCCTTCGTTACGAATTAGTACAAATTTCGTTGTTCGGCAAGGAAGTCTTGGGGAATCACCCTATTTCCCGCTTTACAGCGAAATCAAGCAAGGCTGAGTGGTAAGAGAGTCACGATCATGTTAACTTTCTACCTTTTTAGAAATCACCCTTAAATTACTTTCTATTCATTCGACTCTTCTCCGTGTAGTTCCAATTACTCTCATTGTGCCTAAGATACTCGGTGGTTCTACAAGAGTTTCAAGCAGCTGGAGTATCAAACTCCATTCACGGGGTTATGGCTTTTAAACCAACCTCTATGATCATGATCCTATACAGCCCCACGAAGGACTATAGGTCATCAATCTACCCTATAGACCATAAGGTCCCACAATGGGTAATGGACAAACCATACTCCCACTGTGTTCTGGGTGGATTGATATACTGATCTAGTTTAGTAGTTTTTATTAGTGTTTTCACCAACTGCCGGTGTTGGATGTGGGCTGAACAAATCAGTTAGTAACATCTTGAGTAAAAATACTTCAAGATCCAAAGCAGTGATTTATAGACTCTATCAGACCAGTTTGACAGTATAACAGTCATTCTCTGATTTTACGAGTTTTATTATCAACCTTTACTCAATGTATTAAGATATTTCACTATCTGAACGTGTACGCAAAATTTCCAGTCCTACCTTCAAGCAATAAATGTTAAATGTCTATATTTATGGAATTGGGGTGAACCGAATTCACTCATTATCCACAAATGAGTAGGCATCTTTTAGGTAGACTTCTCGGTTTTCATTACAACATTAACCGTTATTTTGCAACCAATATCTTAAATGAGTTTAGCGTATTGTAGCACATCAATAACAATATAAGGCAAATTTATGGTGTATCCCTTAGTGAAAACATTTCATTCGGAGTAGGCGAGCATCGGTCCCGAAGACTATCAAAGCCTATACTTAAGTATGGAATACCCTATCTCTGGTGAAATCAGAGATTCCTCCTAATATTTTGGATAAACTTATTGGAGTTTGAGTAGTTGTCGATTAGATGTCACTACTTGCAAAGATACTACTAGCTTGTATCTTTCATATGACCCGAATGTCAATCTGAACAAACTATGTAACTTCTTTAAATCTATTACCATTTCCCGATTGAAAGGAAACTTTGGCATTGTTCCTTTGAGACATGATTCCTTTGGTAGGAGATAGGAATCACCCTAAGCCAGTCTGCAGATCTTTTCGTTAGGGAATACGCACTAATTAATAGTATATAAAGAAGCGTTTATCTAAATACGGAAACCATTTGCGTTTATATTTTTTAAGATGTGTTACATATACCTATTCAGCATTTCTTAGCCGTTCTAACTTTATCAAACAAAAGTCCGAGTCTTGGGTTCGTGCTACGAATTTTATATTTATCGTCAATAAGACAAAAAAATTATCCTACTGAAAATGAATATGTTCGTTCCAACGAATCTAAAAACATAAAATTAATTTTCTGTGATACTCAAGAATTGAATCCGAGATTCATTTCCATATATCACTCCCACAAGTCTTTACGAAATAAGCGCCCGTTGTCTATTTTATTTATCGTTTAATGAAAAGCTACTGGTTCTTCCAAAGAACATAGAAAATTGCTAAGGATGCATTGGTCGGTGATCCAAATCACTTTCCTTATCCTCTAATTTACAATTTATTAATTTTCGGTTTAGCCTTAAAACTACATAGTTTAGATGACTAACACCTATAAACTTCCTTTCCCATTCTTGACTTTCCTTAAATGGAAACAGATCTTGAAGTAGTTGTTCATTTGAGTAGACACTACTCTTGAAGCTGTGGGATGTCTAATGATAGTGTTACTAGCTTGGACTATTCGATTTTTTACGATAGTCAAATCATAAGACCAAAGTTCCCACTAGTTTATCGGTTCCAAATACCGTCTAACTAGCAACACTTTGTTCGAATGGTTTGAGAGATCATAATAAATCTCCCACTAGTTTATCGGTTCCAAATACCGTCTAACTAGCAACACTTTGTATTTATGATTTTTCCAAGATTAGAAAAGCGATCGAAACTAAGCTCACTAGTTTATCATTTGCAAATCTTGTCTAACTAGCAACTCTTTATTCTTGTTTTCCAATAAATGGAGAAACTCATATGCGATCTATTACACATTTCTAATGATTGAGAAAAAACAACAAATCATAAGACTAAGGCTCACACTAGTTTATCGGTTCAAAATACCATCTAACTAGCAATGCCTTATGTATATGATTTTCAATTTAGAAATTTGTTGTGTAATTACACTTTTAAAATTCACTAAATGAATTTGTCGATAGTCTATATCATCTTTTGTAAACTAAGTATGGTGAGTCTCTTGTTCAACACGAGTGACATCCGTGACATACATATACTATGTCACTTAAGTTTTAAAAGGCTCAAGGAAAAATTAACGCATTCTTTTGATAATTACAATGTACTTGTTACTTCCATATTTTTAATGAAGTCCTATTACTAACAGTTTAGTAGCCTAGAGATTAAAGTTGTAAATAAACATGACGAAAGTTAAATTCAAAATTAAAATTTCACTACTAGATTTTTATTTTTTCTGAATAATAAACTTGTTTAAAGTCTATCCTACAATTCCAAGGATTTAACCTCGCACCTCGGTGCACGCCGTAGGAGTAGGTCAAAGAGGTGACGGTTAAATGCGAGACAATCTCTCTCAATGATTAAGCTTGAGAATCGAACATCTCACGGGAATCGGACATCCCGGACCTTAATCATTGATTACCTTCCTTTTTCTAACCTAGATATTTCAAAAGATCCATTAAGAGTGTGACCTACTATATCGGATCTCAAAGTGCGCCCGAGTATGCCTCCGTAGGAGTCGGTCGGTGACTCAACAGTACCGAAATCCTATCCTTTCGGAGAGCAAGCCTTGAATTTTGATAGGGTGTGAACACCATCCGTAGAAGGCGAAATCAAAGCGGCATGGCGTCACCCTTCTCTCGTGTGCTTGCACCTATAGTAGAGGCCGTGGGGTGGTTTGTCGCCTTTCCCGCTCCGACTCGATAATTTGAAAAAGTTGTGGGTTTACTAATTACGGTTTCGGTCTTGACAATAAGAAACAATAAATCATGTACTACGAGCGAGGTCCGTTATGTAGGCAAGCATCGCCGTCTTATTTGTTGGAACATATATGATGATTTAGGTGATCCGGCAAGAAAGCGCCGTTTAGCCCGAAGGCTTACCGGCTATGCTAAGTCTTGTCGAGCCAGCATAACGTAAATCACCGTGGTCGGGAGTCGATCGAGCCAAAGCTCGGTTGAACTCGCCCAACAATGGTTAGACCATTTCCGAACCCATGTAATAAGATTTTCCGATTTCTATGTTGTCAGCAAAAGCGTAATCTCGTTTATGTTTAAGGTGGGTTCACCGAAAACTCAACGATTTATCTAAGTGGGATTCACGAGAATCCATCACTAAAATCGTAATGATTGACAAAACCGGTTCCTCGGTTTTATAATTAGTTACTTATTTTAATTAACTACCACTGATTAATTAAAAAAGCTTTTAACTAATTATACGAGTTATACGTACCGAATTTATTTGAAATAAACTAGCTACATGTATGCATTGGAGTGGAATCATGATATGGTGCATGTAATGGCAATTTTCCGGTTTCTATCACATAATTTTGATCATACATGAAAAAAAGATACGGAAAAATAAACACTAAATGGACCGTTGGTTCCCTGACTAACCTATTTTCTAAGGAAAAGTAAAACTAATGTAATCTTGAGTCTTGAACTTCGAATTTTGAACTCGAACCACCGGATCACGAACCACGAATACCCGAGAGGAGAAAGGCTTTTTAAATTAGATAAATACAATTTATTATAATTAAAACCCTTTTAATTAACTTTTTTTTTGATATACGGCTGTATATTAATTATTTTCCAGAATTTTTTTTTTTTTTTTCAAGTCAAGATGATTGTATATAAAAATCAGATAAAAAAAAAATACATGCAACTGCTGAAAAATTAAACCTAGCCGTTGGTTATAAAAAAAAACAGACTTATAGCGACGCTTTTCAGCGTCGCAGAAAGTCCTGTAGCAGATTTTTAATTAAAAAAATACAGGTTTTTAACCGTTTCTGCTCGTTCATACCTTGGGTTTCGCCTTGATCTTCATCTTTTCACCAAGATCTTCATATTTCGAGCCCGGAATATATAAAATTACAATGAAGCTTGCATCTTTTTATATAAAATTCGATTGACATATAAATTAAATACAAATCCTATGCTCAATTATTCCTAAACAAGAGAGCTACAAAATAGATCTACGGGTAAACAATACCAAACCCAATCCATCTCTTCAACCACAACATTCACAAGCATTCAACATGATATATTTCGAATTCATAAAAACGAAATAAAAAAACATCTAGAACATGCTTTTCCACTCCTAGATCTAAAATTGATATACTTTGATCGTTAGATCAAAGGCTTCGATACCACTTGTAGGATGTAATATCGCCGGATGGATCAAGATCCACCCGATTCATAGCGGAAAGTACAAGATCTAGATCTAAACAATCAAAATACATAAAAATAGATAGATCTAACCTCACGAGGGGTTAGATTGCTTACGAGTTTATGGTGAATAAACTCGAAGAACAATCTTCAATCAAAGATCCAAGCAAATTGAGATGCCACCATCTTCCGGCGTGTATCTCCAAACAACACCAGGTGGATGGTGATCCAAGCCGCTTGACCTCCTCGATATGCTACCTTAGAAAAACCGAAGTTTTCCTAAAACTCAAAACCTTAGTAAATAGCCGAAAATTCTAGGCTATGTTACTACCAATATTTAAATATGATGACTTGTGTTTTTAGGCTTAGAGTACTCTCTTTTATAAAGGAGAGAAATCATTGTCCTCCAAGGCATTATTTAATTAATACAAAATCAATCAAATTAATCATTTTCCTTAAGAAGATAAATCTATAATATTCCTAAATTAATTAGGATATACAAAAGATTTTCTTTTCCTTAAATTATATAACCAATAAATAATTTAATCACATGTCTTTCTATTTATCAAGAAAACTAATTTCTAATAAATAATATATAAAATATCGCGCCACCCTAATACAAAATTAGGTCACACGCATTTTAATCACTTTGGGCGAGTCCACAAAAATTTCTTTTCATGTATTTAATTGTCTAGTCCAACTAAACAATTAATCCACATATCCATTAAATAGTCCAATCCAACTATTTAATTTTAATTGAGTGAAACGACGAGAAAACATATATGCTATATTAGGAGCCACGTCGGGGACCATGGACCCATATTCGGTAAGCTACAATAAATTAAATAAAATTATTAAATCGACCGAACAATAATATTCAATCTATTAATTCCGGGATTACACCACCATAAACCCGAAACTGCTCTGCTGAATATAGATATAAACCTACACTCAACTTTGAGTCAAAAACCGTCCACTGATATAATCATTACAAACAGATAAATCTCCACAGACTGTTTGTTACAATTCAGGATTTCTCCGTAAACCCTTCTCGAAACATCTTATCCTTGTTTACCATTAACCCTCTAGTGACCAATTAGTTCATCACTAATATAATATGAACTTGCGCCATTGATCAGTTTCTAGGATTAACAAATAAAGAGGCTGTCATGTCTACTTCCGAGGAAGGAATGGATTCCATATCTGTGATAGCACGGACTACTCACTCATTCGAGAATAGAGCCAACGAGAAGTGTTGGACCACATACTACGAAGTGATCCTTACTAACACATCAAACCTCTACCCTAGTCTAGCAGCCGTTCTGTGATCACCTCAAGATTAAGATTAATCCATATGTGATCATCTTTTGATTCGATAGGACTTCTCAATCACGTAATTATATCGAGAACTCAAATCAAATAGCCCTATATGATTATCACCATTTATAAATGCCCCACTAGGTACCCTATTACCGACAGTCCGGATAAGACTGTCACACATAAAGTGTTATGGGCGCATTATTAGCATATTAATCTTGAGACCCGTACTTAGATTAATAAATGCTACGGACTAAGTTAACATTAAGTACATCTCACTAACTCAATCCTCTAGTGTATAGGCATACACTGAGTTATGTGATTACATAAACGAGGTACTTAGGGTTTTCAGTAGTGTCTTAATTATATGCATACATGCATATAATAAGATGAATTATTAATTATGTTCTAAAACAATTATATAATTGTATTTCGGGCACTACACCTAACAATGTATACAAACAAAGAGAGAAATCTAAGGCTTGATGTTGTCAATGATATCAATGATCACAGATAAATTTCTTCAAGAGTAAAACCTGCTCCCTTACCCCATACTCAAGCTGGCTATCACAATCATAATGACACATCAAAACAAATCAAATTTCACTATTTGGACTGTAAATCAAGGGTAAAAAATGTGGTTGAATCTAAACTTACGTTGGAGTGTAGATAAAATATTTTAGAAGATGAATAGTCTCAAAGAGACTATATGGGATAACCTCGATGTTTCTATGTTCCAAGCATCTAAGAAAATCAAATATAAAAATAACCATACAACATGATTATTGATCTATAACCAACAAAGGCTCTGCCTTAATTTGGTACTCCTACTATTACACAGTAATAAATGTTACAAAAATGTAGCATGCCCCGCTGCACCAGAGAAGATGTATTACAAGTCAATTAGCAAATAAATAGTAAAGATAAGAATTTTATAAATTTACTTCATGCTAATATATGACTATACTTGTAAATGGATGGAGAACTTTACAGTTGTGGTGTAGCCAATGATACTCTGATAATAATTCTGGAGAATGTAATAACCTATGCAACAAATAATACAGCGGCTCAGAGATCCCAACATGAAGTGCAATACAACAGAAAAAGGCCCTCCAATCCCATAAAGGAATATTGTGTAGTGGGAAAGCTGAAATATGCGAGAATAGCCACAACAGCCTGAAGTATAATGAAATTATCCATGTTTCAAGATTTCATGTTAAGGATTAAAAAGAAGTCTTCTGCATTTAACGAACCATAGTCATGCAACAGAATCAAACGTAAAATACATTTCTTCAGGCAAAATGAATGCAAGAAAGGTGGTGGTTTCATATCATTTCCCTCCTGCATCAATTTGCTTAAAGTCTATGCCTTGTTGAGAAATCTAGTGGTTTCCATTAAAAAAGAACATCATGTTATGTGTGCCCCATGATCGATAGATGCATCCTCTTAGATGGCATAAAGAAGAATATGAAAGCACTAATTACTACCATTGATGTCTTCCCGTTTAAGTATGGAACAAATTTTCAATAAGAGCCGAGATAGAACAAACACTGCAAACATTAATACACATAATGAATTACATTCACTCTTCTTGCAAATGATAAAAACTATAAATGTAACAACCAATGAATATCACTTCTATGGACAAAAGGAAAAACATATAGATGTTATACACTTAATCAAAGTAAGTATACTAAGCAAAGTGAAGAGAGGCGAAATTGTACAAAAGCTGTAGTAGATCGGAAGTTCTCATCTCAACCTATCGACTCACCAATTTGACAAAGGAGTTCAACCTTGATACCATTGTGTTCAACCTTTTCACATAAGAACTTTTCAATCGAAATCTGAAGATGACACATAAGAACTTTTCTACAAACACTACAAAGGAAGAAAAAGTAACCAAGGAACACCAAGAAGTAATTTTAATTTATCTTGCCTATAATGTTTTCATGGCTTTGAAACAGGGGAACCATCAACTGTTTGACCATCTTTTAGTTTATATGGAACCTAAAAATTGATAGGACACACAAGATATGTAGAATTTAGCGCACAAAAGTAGAAGCGAATCTAAGATTGAGTAACAAAGAAACATGAATAGACAGATTCACGGTAAAAAACCCAGATTCTGCTTCATGACAAGAAAACAATATCAATACAACAATTATGGTACAAAGAACCACAAACTTACATGCTACTTTGTTTTTAAGTGCGATCAGAACATTCAAACCACGTAAAGATAAGAATAAAGTTGAATGATTCGAGCAGCATTATTGGAAACAATAGAATGATGCATCAAAATCAAAGAAATATGTTCTAGAATAATTATTGAATAAAGCTAGTTCGGACAGAGAAAGTTAGATCAACCATTCTACAGATCTAGATCGAAAAGCACACACCTAATACACGAGCTGATTAAAGCTATTCAGAACAAAATGGAAAATATTCAAGATACAATAACAAAACAATAACAATGACCAGCAAAAAGAAGAAAACATGAATTAAATGGGAAATGAAGAATGAGAAGAGATTACTTGTCTAAGAACTCTTGGTCTCGACAAAAGAGATGTCGAGGCGGATTCCCCATCCCGATAAGATTCCTTCGTAGTTTTTTTCAGCTACAACTAGTTTGAATTAATCTTACAAAAGTAACAAAATGATCCTCGTGTACTTGGTGGCCATAGAATGAGGAACAAGGGAAGAGGAGCGAAGCTAGGGTTTAAGGTTGAAATTTTCCAGGCGTTTTCTTATGTAGGAGGCGCAAGTTGTTTTATATCCTGCTAATGGATTCACGACGTGAAAGAAAATCACACCATAATTTTAGAGGTGTTTGTTAAACCAAATAAACACTTATTTTTAAAAGAATAAGTGATATTTAAAATTAATATAGTTTGATAAGTATTTTAACGTCCTCTTAATCAATTAAGTGTCACAAAACAACAAGTAAAGCAGAAATGAAGACGAATTTTTGGGGATAAGGAAGAGTGCGAAATGCGGGGGAATTTAGGCGAATTTTGCGAGATATCGGGAAGGAGAAGGAAATGGGCATAAGGAGAGATTTCATTAAAATTATGCATGCCCACAATTACAGCAATTCCATTGTTTATATCATGGATGACTCGACATAACAACCAAACTCCCATGCACAAGTCACAATTCTTTACACTTCATCCTAACATAATGCAATCATCAAATAGATTCCCTAACAAGATGACTCAACAATTAACGGCTAATTTATTCAATTGTGACATCTTCTTCCCTTTAGCGACCTTGTCCTCAAGGTAACATGAATTTTGATATCGAGAGCATAAAAATGAAACATCCTCCTATGTGGCTTGCTCTTGATCAAGATTAACCCATTTTATGAGCCAACTGTACACTCTTGGTTGATTGCCCTCTTAATCATCCTAATATCCAACCTTTCTTGAGGTACAAAACATGTTGCCCATCCGGTGAAACTATAGGTGGGCTCTCGGTGGCGGAGGACTAACCCCCTTTAAAATTTCTTGAGCATTGATATATGGAAGGCAGGATGAATCTGTGAAGAAGATGGAAGCTTGAGTTTATAAGCCAACTTTGGGTGACCTTTTTCTCAATCTAATAGGGTCCAAAATACTTAGCGAGATAGTTTCATACTTCCCTAATGCCCATGGAAGCATGTCATAAGGTTGTAGTTTTACTAAAACCATGTCTCCAAGTTGGAACTCCCTCTCTACCCGGTTTTTGTCTGCATTCTGTTTCATCCTAGCATGTGCCTTGGTCAGATGGTCCTTCAATTTCCTGGATAATGCTTGCTTTTGCCTCAATAATTCATCAACATATATTACCCCTGATCCACCAAAACTTTCGATGGGTAAGGACTTTGGGGGATACCCATATAGAGATTCAAATGGGGTTCTTCCCAGTGAGGTATGATAGCTGGTATTGTAACAAAACTCAGCTAAAGGTAGCCATCTCTTCCATTGTTGAGGCCTGTGAAAACACATGCACCTCAAATACATTTCTACACATTGATTGACTCTCTCTGTTTGTCCATCAGTTTGAGGGTGATAGGAAGATTTGAGATTCAATTTAACACCAGCCAGCTTCATTAAAGTCTTCCAGAATTATGTAGTGAAAACATTATCTCTATCGGTGATGAGAGTTTGAGGAGCTCCATGCAATCTTTATATTAATGAAAAGAACTCATGAGCCACACTCTCGTGATATATAACCCCTCTCCATGGGAATAAAATGGGCATACTTAGTGTACCTATCCACCACCACTAGTATCACATCCCTTCTCTCTGATTTGGGCAACCCCTCAATGAAATCCATTCCCACACTCTCCCAAGCCTGATTTGGAATAGTTAATGGATATAGTAATCCTATAGGTCTTGATGAGAATCCTTGCATTGTTGGCATGTTAAACAATTTTTAACCATTTCCTCCACATCTTTAAGAAGTTTAGTCCAATAACAATGATGCTACCCTCTTATAGCAGGCCTGTATACCAGAATGACCTCCAACAGGAGACTTATAGAGCTGTTGCAAGATATTATATCTGATATTTCCATAATTTCCTACAGATCCTTCCCTTGTATATTAGGACACCATCTTTGCAGGCTATAGTCAGTATTGTTGTCCCATTCACTATGAGATTCTTGAACCTTCTCGATTGCCCATGCATCCTGTTCATAACTCTGTATAACATCCTGTAACCATGTAGGTGTTGTTGTAGATATAGCTGTGAGATCATGACTGTAAGGTACATGAGGATACCTAGATAAAGCATCTGCTACAATATTGTCCCTTCCTTTCTTGTACTCAATTCTGAAGTTTAATCCCATCAATTTAGACACTCCTTTTACATTGTAAATGGTAGTGGCCCTTTGACCCAGCAAGTATTTAAGGCTTTGCTGATCTGTTTTGATTATGAACTCCCTTCCATGTATGTAATGCCTCCATTTGGTTACTGCCATTATGACAACCATTAGCTCTTTTTCATAGGTAGATAGGCCCATATCTCTAGGTTTAAATGCCTTGCTCAAATAAGAGACTGGTCTCCCTTTTTGTTGAAGTACTGCTCCCACTCCATTTTGACAAGCATCAGTTTCAATACAGAAGGGGGTTGTGAAGTCTGGTAGGGCTAACACTGGGGAGGTACACAATTCTCGTTTCAGCACCTCGAATGCATGTTCTGATTCGGTGTTCCAGTCAAACCCATCCTTCTTAAGGAGATTAGTAAGAGGGCTAGCTATTATGCCATACTGCTTGATGAACTTTCTGTAAAAACCAGTCAACCCTAAAAACCCTCTCAGTTCAGTGGTGTTTTTGGGAATTGGCCACTGTTTAACTGCATCAATCTTCCTTGGTTCAGGCTCAACACCACCCTTTTGTATTACATGCCCCAAGTACCTACCTTAGTTTTGCATACATCTCATGTTTTCTTAATAATAGTAACACTTGTTTGATGTGTTCCGTATGAGTATCCAAATCAATATGTCATAAAAAAATACCAAAACAAACTTTCTAAGGTTGGGTTTGAGTATACCATTCATGTACTTCTAGAAGGTGACTGGGGCATTTGTCAGTCCAAATGGCATGACCTTGTATTCATAATGGCCATCATGAGTAACAAAGGAAGTCTTCTCAATGTCTTGTGCCCTCATTCTTAATTGATGAAATCCAGATCTCAGGTCAATTTTGGTGAAGTATCTAGCATTCCCCAACTCATCTAACAGTTCATCTATGATAGGAATAGGGAATCTGTCCTTAATGGTGCAGTCATTCTGTCTTCTATAATCCACACAGAGTCTCCATCCACCATCCTTCTTTCTAACCAACAGAATAGGTGAAGCATAGGGACTGTTGCTAGGCTGTATGATACCTTGCTTCAACATTTCTTCAATCATTCTTTCTACCTCATCCTTCAAGTTATGGGGGTACCTATAAGGTCTGCTCTTGAATGGGGATGTATTTTCATACAGATCAATGCCATGTGTCCAATCCTTCTCTGGTGGGAGTCCTGTAGGCTCTTTGAAAATATCTTGGAAGCAGTTAAGAACTTCCTGAATCTTAGGATCAATGATGGGGGTCATCTCTGTTTGTATAGTATTAAGACATCCAAATAGTCCCCAGGTTCCTTGCTTCGTATATTTACTCAAACTTTTGCAACTCATCATTCTTAGTTGAGCAATTTCCCCCATGCTTTTAAGGATGATGTCCTCACCATCCCTTTTGAACATTAGCTGCAATTTCTCAAAGTCAAAGGTGAGTGGGCTATATTTCTTCATCCAATCAACTCCCAGTACCATATCACATCCTCCCAATTTGAGTAATCTTGCATCATGGTGAAATCTATGTCCATTCATTAACCAAGGTAAGTTAGGGCAAACCGAATCACTAATCATCCTATTCCCATCAGCCACAGTTACTAACATAGATTTTGCAGGTTCAATGACACACTTGAGTTCCTTGGCCAATCCACTATCTATAAATGTTTGTGAGCTGCCACTGTCAATTAGGATGGATATATGCTTCTTTTTAAGCTGCCCTTGTATCCTCAAAGTGCTTGTAGATACTTGTCCAGACATGGTGTTGAGGGATAGTTGTGAAAACTCACTTGGCTCCTCATCTCTAATCTGTACCAGTTGCTCATTCTCTTCTGACACTATTTCCCCAAACAATTCATCCTCATCTTCTAGTATGAAGTTGAGTTGCTTCTTTTTACATTGGTGTCCTGGTACGAATTTCTCATCACACCTGAAACACAACCCTTTTGCTCTTTTCTCTTGTAATTGGGCTGGGGAGATGAACCTTTGCTGGAAATTTGCAGAATTAATCTCCGTGGGTGGTGTTCTGGGGCTACTTGATATGGGCAGTGTGCTGGTTAAAGAGGTTTTAGATCCAGTCCTTGCTCTACTGATAAATGAATTAGCCATTGCCTCTTGTGCTCTAGCAATCTACAAGGCTTTAATAGCTGTTTTTGGGGTAATAAGTCTCACCATGGGGTCTAATCTCAGTATTTAGCCCTCCAATGAATCTTTTGACATAGTATTCATCGGGCAGCTCAGGGTTAAACTGCTTAACCAGTCCATTTAAATCTTCAAATGCAACCTGGTACTCGTCTACAGTTCCCTTTTGGCTCAATTTTTCAAACTCATTCAAGATATCTTCCAAGGCTCTGTTGCAGAACCTCCTACAAACCTCCTGACTGAAATAGAGCCATGAGAATTGGGGATACCTTATGACCAGGATAGATTTTATATATGGAAAAATATCCTTCACACATTCTGACCCAATCTCTCATATTACTACCATCGAATGTAGGAAAATCGATTTTGGGATGCTTAGTATCATAAGTTTCATATTCTGATCTGATATGATTTACCTTGGGTGTAACCGGTGCAGATGTTTGTGTTGGTAAGATGGGGGGTGATTTCTCCATCTGGGTGGCTGCAATTTCCTTTTCCTTGTTGAGATTCTGGAGTAGAGCAAGCATGGTGCTCATTTGGGACTTCATTTCCGTCATCTCTGCCGTGGTTTCATCCCTAAATTGCAGTGAGAGTATCGTTGATTTTAGATTGAGCCTTCCTGTGTTTGTTCAATGACTTTTGAGCGAGTACCGTCGACCATGGATCGATTGAACTTCTCCGATACGGATGTCACAAAACAACAAGTAGAACAGAAATGAAGGCGAATTTTTTGGGATAAGGAACAAGGCGAAATGCAGTGGGGGATTTAGACGAATTTTGCAGATATAGGGAAGGAGAATGAAATGGGGATAAGGAGAGATTTCATTAAAATTATGCATGCCCACAATTACAGCAATTCCATTGTTTATATATATGGATGACTCAAAGATAACAACCACACTCCCATGCACAAGACACAATTACTTACTACACTCCATCCTAATGTAATGCAATCATCAAATAGATTGCCTAACAAGGTGACTCAACAACTAACGGCTAAATTTATTTAATATTCCCACCAAAATGGAAACACAACATCTTCAATTGTGACATTAAGACCGTTGAACGACGTGTAAAAATTTTTAGACTTCCGTCTCCCATTTATCGGTCTGAATCGCGAATCGCATCTCAACAAATTTAATATTTCCGCTTTTATTCCTACCTTCTCCAAAATCTTCCCGATCTTCATCCATCCTTATCTTCCTCAATATTAACAAAATCACGATCGCTTGAGGAAAATCTTCACTATCTCATCTTGATCCTCTATCGAATTTCTCTCAGAAATATCTTCAAGAGAAAAATTAAGGATTTCTTC